>KZ559528.1:124381-240684 GCA_002850765.1 Aspergillus taichungensis | reverse complement strand
TTTTTTGGCCCTTCTTGTTATATACTTAATTCCCTTAGGATAGGTTCTATATATACATATATAGTTTGATTTGGTTTGGTTTCCCACCACTTATCGCTTAACCTTCATTTCTATGCATGATTATATGCTATATTGGTGATAGAACATACGACTGACTTTCTATACGCCATTATTGATACCAGTACGCCACTGAAGTCACACATGCAGCAATCTAACAGGCTGACGCTCTCATTACACCAGCTATAACTCTCTTCCTACAGATAATGACAATCTCAACTTCATGTAATATAATGAACCAGTATTCCACACCTAGATAATAGTCACATATTTATTTACATTATTCCACAGTGGTAATAACCAGAAACCCAGATCCAATAACAGAAACAAAGAAAAGAAGAATGAAAGAAAAAGACAGACAACGCCGCTCCAACCCGTTCCGGCCGACGGGTGTCGAGGTAGATAGATAGGTAGATAACGTAACAGTGTTTGCCCCCACTGCAGTGCGGTGAGGTCTTTTGAAGTAAGACATCAGGACCCGTTCTCTCGAACGGGTCCGTCCAGATGTGCAGATAAATCCACATTCATGCAACAAAGTAGAGAAGATAAGGAAGGGGTATATGGAGACGTGGAAAGAAACCAAGGGAACAAATAAAAAATTCAAGGAAGGTCAAGAGGAGAAATCACGCCACAGCTCGAACGCCATGAGATGCCAGAGACACGACAGACGGATAGTCATATGGAACAGACCACAAACCAACAAAAAAAAAAAAAAAAAAACAAACTGTTAAGGATGAAGTCGACTACGTTTTGGTCTTCTTGGAGGCACCCTCACCGCTGGACCCCCCCTCCGGACTCTTGCGCTTCTTGTCCGGTTCGTCGTCGCGGGAGAAGCCTGGTCCGGTGGGTCCCGATGGGGTCGGGAAGGTCAGTGGACTCGGAAGCATGTTGCTGTCGGGCCCGGACCGGCCGAACCCCCACTCGGGGAAGAAGCTGGAGGGGGACGGTAGCAGCGCGTCCGAGACGAACCGGCTGGGCAACGCGGAGATAGGGGTCTCGATATTGTTGTTGGCGCCGTAGGCGGCCGCGTTCTGCGCCGCGGCGCCCGGGGGCGGCGGCCGCGCGAATGGATTCGGGGGCCCCTGGGCCCCGGCGCTGAGGAGGGCGCCCGCGGAGGGGGACGGCGGCGGGAGGACCACGGCGGACGACGAGCCGTCCGGATTGGTGGCCTTGGCCGGGGTGAGGGCCTTGTGGCCGGCGGACGAGGAGTCGTCGGCGGTGGCACTGCCCGGCTCCGAGTGTTCACTGGGAATCTGCACCTTGAGCTGGGGCCGTTTGGGGGCCACCGTCGACCCGCTGTTGGTCCGGGACGGGGGCTGGAGCTCGGCGGACGCGGGCCCCCGGGGCGTGTCGGTGGCGGCCCGGCGCGGGGGCGGCGGGGCGGACGGCGTCGTCGCGGTCGTCCCCCCGGCGGGCGACGCCTCTCGCGACGCCTCCCCCGCCCCGGTTGTCGTCGCGTCGGGGCGCGGCGACGGAGGCCCCAGCCCAAAGTGACGCGCCAGCACCGAGCCGCGGTCATCGATGGGGGTGAAGATGCTCCGGGACTTGGAGGAGAGCGACCGCGGCGGATGCGGGGGGTGCGACGGATGGGACGGGTGTGGGGGCGGCTGCGGCGGCGACTGGCTCCCTTCCGACTTCACCGGGGGCGGACCTCGGGACGGCTGGTCGGGCGCGGGGCCCTCGGGCATCGAGACCGTCCGCGTGGGGTGGGAGGGCGGCGGCGGCTCGGCGGGGAAGGTGGGGGGCATGGAATTCCGCTGATCGGGCAGGTAGGCCGGGGCGACGGCGGGGTGCGGCGGGGCTTGCGACAGGGTCAGGGCGGGCGCGTGCTGGGCCATGGCGTGATGATGCGGTTGCGGGGCCGCGACAGAGGGGGGCGGCGGATGGTGATGCGCCATGGTGTGCGGGGGCATGGGCCCATGGTGGGCAAACTGGGCGTAATGACCGGGGCGCGGCGGGACCCCGGGGTGGTAGACGGAGGGATTGGGCATGTAGGTGAAGCCGTTCTGCGGGGGCGGGGGTGTGGCCTGGTGGTGGCCCGGCGCCAGGTGGCCGCTCACGCGACGGAGGTTATTGCGGGACGAGGGTCGGGAGACGACCTGGGGCTGGGGGGTGCCGTGACGCGGGCCGACGGGCATGCCATTGGGGAGGGGAGGGGAGGCGGACGGGGCATGATGGACGTGCTGGAAACCGGGATGATGTTGCATGTGCGGTGGGAGCATCGGGGGTGGATTTTGGGGGGGCGTGGGGTGCATGTCATCGGGCGCCGGGGTGTCCTCATCGTCATCGTCGTCGTCGTCTCGTTTCCCGGAGAAATCCTCGGGGCCTTTATGCTCATGGGGAGGGCCATACTACGGGGGTTAGCTGCTTTTTTTTTTTTTTTTTTTTTTTTTTGGCTGGGGGAGGGTAGATGGAGACAAACATATTGGTAACGATTTAAGGTCTCGTGCATGTCACATGAGGAGAACTCGTAGAGCTTCTTGTTGGAACCGAAGATGATGACGGCGACATCGACGGAGCAGAGGACGGCGAGCTCGTGCGCCTTTTTGAAGAGACCGCCCTTTCGCTTGAGGAAGGTACTGGGGACGTCAGCAGGAATGGAGATCGAAGGAAGGGGGGGGAAACATACACAGAGCGGTTGCGATCATCTTTGATCGCCTTGATTTCGATCTTTCGTCGACCCATCAGGGAGGCGTGGCGACCGAGGCGCGGAGGGACGATGAAACAGGGGGGAGGGGGAAGGGAAGGAGACGGGTCGGATCAACCAATTTTGACAGCCACACCAAGGAGATGACAGCCAGACAGGGAGTTGGGAGGAGAAATTCCAGAAGAGAAGGATGGAAAAGCGAGTGGAGAAAGCAAGATAGTGCTTAGTGATTTCGGGGGGGGGGGGGGGGGGGACAACCTTAAAAAATGAGACTATTTTTAGCACTGAGCGGAGGGAGGATATTGGAAGGAGGTTGGGGTGGAGAGAGAGAGAGAGAGAGAGGGAGAGGGAGAGTCAACGGGGGAACGAACGTGTGATAGATGGAGGGAGGAGGGAGAGAGATGAATAGAGGAGAGAGAGGATGAAGTGAGAGAAGAAGAAGAAGAGGAGGAAGAGGAAGAAGAGGAAGAGATGAGAGAGAGAGAGAGAGAGAGAGAGATTTGGTTGGATGATTAATGGGATAAAATAATACACAGGCAGGAATAAAATAATGAAGTGGAAACCTGAGGCATCAGACACTTACTGTGGAAGAGAAAGAAGAGAGAAAAAAGACCGAAAGAAGCGAGAGAGAAGAGAGGGAGGGAGAGCGGATAGAGGATAGAATCGAATGAGAATCGAATGAACAACTAATCAGAGATGAACTGACGAGACGATGAGATGAAGATGAGAGAGAGGTTGATGGAGAAAATGACAACCGCCGATGCAGAATTCTATTCATAGATTGGATGACTCAGCAGTGAGACCTGAGGCATCGATGATCTATACCTCCATCTCGGATTCTATCTTGATATTCTATAGGATATAGATTCTATAAAATTCATTGTAAAAATCATTCTATTCTACATTCATCAAGATCATCCATAGACATCAAATTGTATGATCAAAATCCAGAAAAATGATAGATAAATTGAACCAAGGTTTCCCGCGTAAAATTAATCCCCCCTGAAACGAGTAGATCCTCATCCTCTCTTTCTCTCTCTCTCTCTTCCTTTCTTTCTCTTCACTTCTCTCACTTCTCTCTCTTCATCTCTCTCTTCTCTTCTTTCCTCTCTTCTCTGCTTTTCTTTCTTTCATTCTCTTCTGGTCATTCCCCCCTGTCTCATCCTCTCCCCTCGAATTGGCTTGATCTCTTTATTGATATCCTTCCTCTTTGGTCGACTGTTGTGACCGACTCCACACCTGCGGCCCCATCTGGCTGCAGGTTATCATCGGGCCACCTCGTTGTCCACTCAATCGTTCTGCTCTCTTGTCTGTGCTTCATTTTGGGACTTGGGACTCTTCTTTCTGCTCACTCAATTCACCTCTCCCCACTTTCATCTCTTCGTGGTCATCATTTTCCCTCTCCCCAGATCCCTCCCCTGGTCCCCAGATCCCTTCCAGATACATCCCTCGCACGGTTCATCTGGTAGTCGGAGATCCTGCTGGATGAAATTACAAGGACCCTCGACGTGATTCGAATTTTCTATCCCTCTCCTCCTCTTTTTTTTTTCCCTCCCTTTTTCCCTTTTTTTTTTTTTTTTTTTTTCCTTCACCAACGGAGGGACCGTTGTGAAACTTTCACCTCCCGCGACTTCCCCTCCAATTGAATCCCAGTCTGGCGTCGCTCTGCTGCAAAATGCCCTTCTTCACCCGTGTCTTCCGGGGCAAAGACGCCACCGCTTCCAAAAAACCCTCCAAACCGTCCCCTCTCGACGATGCCGGCCCTCCGAAACCCTCCTGGACCGACGCCTGGCAGCGGACAGAGGTCGCCCCGGAAGAAGTCCAGGATCTCTTACGTGCCTGTACCAAGGAATTGAAAGCCAGAGGTATGTGGACAAGGCACTCGTCCTTGACGTCAACCGCTCTTCCCCACCTGCGTGGCATGCGGGCCCATTCTCAATTCTTTCTCGTCCGTGGCTGATCAAATTCCAGCCCTCCAGATCCCCTTCCTCCTCCTCCCCTTCCGTCCCAGCTCCGATGCCAGCGCCGCTCGCTCCTTCATTCGCAACTACTTTGACCAATCCTTCAAGAATGGCGCTCCCGTCACCGGCGAGCCGCTATCCCAAGAATTACGCCTATCCGATCCGACGGTGAGCCTCACCTCTCAACACCAAACGAAATGCTGGAACACCTCCCCGCTAATTCGATCTAGGTCCTGTGCAGCGTCCTCAAATGGTGCTGGAGCCGACTCCCCGGCGGAGTCGTCACCTGGGAGGCCTACGAGTTGTTCAAGGTCGGCGAACAAGACTCCAACCTCGCCCGCGACGCCTTCACCACCTTCATCCCCATCAGCGTCGACTCCGACGCCCGCGCCAAGATCATCTTGGACTTCTTCGACCTGCTGGCCGCCATCGCCGCCCATGCCAAATCCAACGGCCTCGGCGGCCGCAAGCTCTCCCGATATGCGGGCTGGTGGGCCTTCGAGCACGTCGATGCCGCCAAGGGGTTCGAGGATTCCTACAAAAGTTGGGCCCGCGCCGCCGATGCCACCAGTCATCTCTTCTTCGCCTACCTCCGCTCCCTCTCCCCCGATTCGGCCCGCGGCGTCAACAGCATCGCGACCCTCCCCATCACCCTGCAGTCCCTCGTCCAGGCCACCGAGTATCCCCCCGAGACCCCCACCCTCCTCCAGGTCACCACCACCAAGGTCGTCATGATCGTCGACACCGTCTCCCCCACCCCCGTCGCCCTCTTGCGCCGCGCCACCAACTTCGAATACCGCGACAGTGACCACCACCTGCAGGAGTTCGCCGCCTACGACGACCCCCTCCGGGCCCTGACGGACGAGTGTCTCCGCGTCCTGCGCGCCATCGCCGCCGCCAACCCCTCCACCATCCCCGAGGACACCCCGGCCGCCCGCGACGCCACCTGGTCGCGCTTCGAGGACATTGGCTTCGGCGGCAGTCTCGACTCCGACCTCGACACCAGCTCCCCCCGGCCGTCGAGCCGCGGCGGCAGTGGCCCCTCCGCCGCCACCGCCACCCCCAGGGCCACCGTGCCCCGCGGGCGTCCCACCACCCCGTCCTGGGCCGATTTCATGTCCACCGGCTTCGCCGACGGCAGTGGCATGAAGGGTCCCATGGCGCCCATGCTGCTGCCCCCGGACAAGATCCTGCCCCCGCTGGAGGTTGTCCGCGGGCAGAGCTCGCAGTCGCACCGCCGGCCCCACGACTCCGACTCCACCCTCGAGCCCGCCGAGCTGGCCAGTATCACCACCCTCGATCTCGACGACTCCTTCTGGTGGGTCTGGATCAGCAGTCTGGCCGGCGAGGAGCCCGCCGTCCGCAAGGCCGTCTTCGGCCGCTGCGCCTTGCTCGAGACCGTCCTCCGCGGCGCCAAGTGGCTCGTCCTCGAGGAGCAGGTCCCGGGGGCCGCCCCCGAGCCGGACCCCGGGGCCTACCTCGTCGAGAAGAAGCGCTTCCTGGGCTTCTCCACCCGCAAGCGCCTGGGCCGACGCAAGTCCTCCGCCAAGCGCACCGGAACCGGCCCCGAGCCCTACGACCCCCGCACCGGCAACCCCGCCCCGCAGAGCAAGACCAGCATCGCCCCGGACCAGCACGCCCGCATCCAGGCCGCCGCCGCCGCCCTTCAGCGGAAGCACCGCGAGCAGGAGGCCGAGGCGGCCGGTCCCGCCCCCGAGGAGCCGCCCGTCTCGTCCAAGGTCAAGACTCACTCCGTCTTGACCCTGCAGCCCTCCATCATCGGCGAGGCCTCCCAGGCGATGAAGTGGGCCAGCAACTACGACAAGCACACCTACCGCACCGCCTACATGAGCGACGCGCGTGCGGGCACCGGTGCCCCGGCGGACGACGACGACGTCACCCCGGCCCAACGTCCGCCATCCCCCCCAACCCGGAGGACCACTACCACCACCCAGGGCCCCCCGCCCCCGCCGGCGGCGGCGGCGCCGGCGGCCTCGTCCCCGGCCTCGTCCCCGGTTCCGCCGCCCAAGGATGAGACCCCGGCGGGGAGTCGCAAAGGCACCACCACCACCCACCCCCCGCTGGAGTCGGTCGTCTCGTCGGAACCGACCCCGAAGCCGTCCACCGATTCCACGGAATCCCGCCCCCGCCTCAAGAAGAAGCCCGGCAACTCGGCGTTCAAGAGCATGTTTGGTACCACCAAGAAGAAGAACCCCGAGGCCGCGCCGCCGCCCGTGAAACCCACCGGCGGCTCGGCCGTGGCGGCCGCCCGCGCGGCCCTCGAAGACAAGGCTCGCGCGTCCCAGGCGCAGCCGCCGGTCCGTTCCGCCACGCACGGACCATCGACCCTTCGCAAGCAGCGACCCGCGCCCGTGGTCGCCGCGGAGGCCCCGCCGGCCCCGGAGTCGCCGGTCTCGCCCATCACGCCCGTGGCACCGGCGGCCCCGGCGGCCCCGGCCCCGGCCCACCCCGCGTCGAATGGTGGCGGCGACCACCCCCGACGGGACGCCGACTACGACGCGCTGTCCCGGGTCGACACGAACGAGAAGGTCGCGGCGGACCGGGAATTCTCCCGATTCGATCAAGGTCCCTTGATGGACCAGCCCGCCTTCGCCCCCGAGTCCCCCGAGTCCGAGGCCGTCTCCAGGCAGGCCCAGCCGTCTGCGGAGGCCTCCAGCGCGACCCCCCGGGCGTCGGAATCGTCGGCCGCCCCGGCCAACCCATCGTACGACCGCTGGGCCCAGATCCGCCGGAATGCTGCCGAACGGGCCGCGCAGTCGGATCCGGCCCAGATGAGTGGCACCGACGACGGAAACACCAGTGAGGAAGAGAGTAAGTTTCCCCGCATCGCATCGCGCTCACTGACGGTGTCCGATCACTAACCGCTCGTCTAGGCTTTGAAACCCGCGCCGCACGGATCAAAGCCCGCGTGGCCGAGCTGACCGGCAACATGCAGCAGCAATCATAAGCCATTCTCCTCTCTTCTCCTTCTCCCTTCTTCTTTCCAATTCTTCTTCCAATTCTCCTTCGACCCCGCTTGACAGCGTTCCTTTTGTATTTTGACTTTTCCTTCGGTTCTCCCCGTCGCGACTTCTTCTCGCGTGCATGAGCCCAACAAGCCATCCCGCAATTCTGCGCCAACCAGGCGGACGAATGACGGACCTACGCCGCAATGCCTCACTCACGCACGCACTTTTTCGTTTCCATTCTACCTTCGTTACGACTGTTCGTCACTCGACGGATGAGCAAAACGACCCTTTTTTTTATATCCAACCCTTATACCTGCTTTGGTTTTTGATTCCCCAATTTTGCTGTGCTGATTTACTCGGTTTTATTTCCTGTGTTTACTTCTTTCATTGTTCTTTCAATACTGTTCATGGATGGGCATCCTGCCTGGATAACAAGGCCTGTCCATCTTTTTATATGTTTTTTTCTTTTTTCTTTTTCTTCTTAATTTTTCCTTCTCTCGTTCCTCTCTTCTCCTAAATATATCCCAATATCTCGAGTCCGAATCCATTCGCTATATAACCCTATATAAATCTTGTATGTGTTTTGTGATTGGATTGTACTAATTAGTGGAGCTGAAGTATTTTATTTACTGGTTTTGCTCGTCAGTTTTATAACTATATCGAGAGATAATATACAAAAGAAAAAGTCAAATAAAGTAAAAACAGACGAGATAGATCACGGGAACAACGGAAGACAAGGTAAGTGTCAGAAACATAAAATACTTTCGAATATGATCTATATATTTATTCAACAGCCCTCACCAGATTACCAACAAATATATATATAACTCCCCAATGTATCCACAACACAGTATACCAAAACAGCAGAATCAAGAACTCTCATCTCTATTTATCTATTTATTCATCATGTCTCTATAATTCTCTTTTTAGATATTCTCTAAATACAGAGATCAATGAAGTAAAGTGATGAGAAGATTAAAAATAGAATAGAATAGAGATAATCAGAGATAGAAAGGCAATGGGATAGAAATGATATGAGAGAAAGAATCGAAATACGCCAGTAAATATGAATATGTATGTTATTAAATCGAATCATAGACATGATGGATAGATGGATAGATGGATGGGTATCGAATGTACAGGTAGATAGATAGATAGATAGATAGACAGACAGACGAAGGGGATAAAATGTGACATGATAGGATGGCCAAAAGAATACAAAAATTCGAAAAGAATAAAAAAATAACAAAAGATGTATGAGGTAGGTAACACATGGCCAAGAAGGGAAGAAGACATGGACAGAATGGGTAGATAGATAGATGGTAGTCTAAGTAAGAGACGTAAGACAAAAGGGGAATGGAATATGGAGACATAAAAGAAAATAAACAGCTTCCCTGCTGTATGTAAAGATTCTTTCTTTTTTTCTTTCTTTCTCTCTTTGTTTGGTTGTCGTTCTTTTCTGCCGTGCTGCCGTCTATAACGTATACCGCAACCGTCTCGTAGCCTCAACAGCAATCAGCGAGCTCAACGAGCCGATGAACAAACAGATGGAGATCGCATTCGGCGAATTCTTATCGAGGTTCATCCACTGCGCATCGTTACTCGGCGCCGAGTCATCGCGCTTCGTACTGCCCGGTTCGAGGATACTGAACACGATCCAGCTGATGAAAGTGCCCACGAACTGCGGGAGCGTGGTGTACACGTTCAGCACGCCGAGGTAGATGCCGGCTAGCTCGCCCGTCGACGGGACGTTGGAGGAACCGCCGCCGCCTTCGACGTCGCTGTCTTCGCTGTCCGTGTCGTCGTGGTTAAGGCGCAGCACGTCGAGTTCGGTGTCTGCTGCGTTGGCGTCGCCGTAGGCGCCTGCGGCGCGGAGGCTGGACGAGGTGATCATTGTGACGCCCGAGCTGGTGGGACGGTGGTTGGGGCCCAGGGCGAGCTTGTTGATTTCGACGCCCATGAAGGCGAAGGGCGCCCAGCAGGTGATGGCCCAGGGGATGCCGCAGACGGCGACGAGGAAGGTTGCGAAGGCGCGGGAGCGGGCGAGGGGGGCGAAGATCATTGTTGCGGCGAACATGATATGCGAGATGAGCCAGGTTAGTTGGAGGTCTGGGCGGTAGGCTGTGACGCGCTTGAGGAGCGCGGCGATGCCGGGTGGGGGGCGGGGGGTGAACCGGGGCCGTTTGCTGTCGGGTGGTTGGACGCAGAATGGGAGGAGCACGGAGCCGATGAAGGTGATGGAGGAGAAGACGACTAGGGATAGACTGCCGACGCGGCCGACTTCGCCGAGCATGTCGCTTGGCTGGATGGAGTCTTTGGGGACTTCGAACCGGAAGTAGGTCTCACCGACCCAAGTCGTGCTGTAGAAGAGGAATGGGAACCAGCCTGTACATGTTAGGATCGAGCTATGAGATTATTCAGTAAATAACTTTAACTTACCAATCCAAGCCCAGAATTGCGCCCAGCAGATAGCTTGAATCCGCGGCGGCAGATCCATCGTCGTCTTGACCAGCTGCGAGATCACTTGGAGGGTTCCGGTCTTTTCGTCCGAGTCTCTGCGACAGGTTAGCATGGGTGCTGTGAGTTATCTCCGGCGACGCACCTTGCAGTCACCAATACTCTTTCTTTCACGCTGTAGGACGTGACAGCGACGGCGATGAGCAACGACAGGGCCGCAATCACAGTCATCTGTTTGAACTGCGTGTCTCCGATGGTCGTCCCGAATATACTAACGGTGTCGATAGAGCCGATGACGTATCCAATCAACTGACCGATAGCCGACATCCTGGTGGCTGTATGGGTTGATGTCAGTCAGCTTTTGCTCCGGAGGACGGATCTGCAAGACCTACCCCACGCTGACCCCGACTGCTGCGAGGAAATGGGCAACGTATCCACGATTAGACTGCGACAGCATGCTTGGACTAGAAGGCGATTAGAGATCTTGGACAGAATAGAGACCGCATTTCCGACACTCACCGATATTAATCGCAAAATCCACGGCATAGATACTGAGAACCGCAAGAGCAATAGTCACGTTGTTGGCCTAACATCCAGTAAGCGGCTGAGACACAGCGGTATATAGTACGTAGGAACTCCTCACTTTATCGGCATCCTTCACAAAAACTCCAACAATTTCCGACGTCCAACCCAAAACCAACAAACACCCAGTCACGACGATCGACCCGAAGAGCATAAACGGCCTGCGTCTCCCCCATTTGGACCGGGACCGATCCGCAATGACTCCGATGAGCGGCTGGATGATGAGACCGGACAGCGGGCCGGCGATCCACACCAGCGACGTTCGCGATTTAGTCAAACCGAGTTGCAGGAGATACGGCGTACAATCTGGACAGAGACGAACACAAGACCGATGAGTAAAAGGCGATCAAATCCGGACGACCGGGCTCAGACGGGAGCAGGCGGGCTTACAAGTCATTTCAATACCCCAGGTGAACCTACAATCGCGAGACAAAAAGAACCACGTCAGTACGACGCCCGCCATAGGAGCAAACGAAAAAGAAATAGAGTAGGAATCGCATCCAAATCAAACATACTGTAGCCCCAACAAGCTAAACGTCAACAGCGCCATGCGCATCGACTCCGTCTTCCCTTTGATGGACGGAGAGCCCACCCATCTCGCAGCTTGTGGCATCTTTTTTTTTTTTTTTGTAAACCCCCTTATCGTGTCGAGATATGTACACCCCACATGCGCTGGTCACCCTGACGGAGCCAGCCTCTCCTTCCCGCGAACCGGGGGGCCGATGGGCGTCGGTCGGGCTGTCGCGTGCTCACCACCAGACCCTTGTACAACCCTGCCACGCCTGATTGATCACGGATATTCGGGCAGAGGTTCAGTCGCGGCGGGGTCCCGGGTGAATTGATGGTGCCCGCGGGGTCAGAAATGGTGGGTTGAGGGCGATATGGCTGTCGCACGACCGGGCTGTCGAAAGATAAAAATAGGCAGCGAGGAATGGAAGGACGATCGAATTCCGCGAGACGGACGAGGGGCGAGCGGTGACGGTGGTGGAGATTCCCCAAGGCGGGATGAAGCGCGGATAGAAAGGGAATAGAAAGTGAAAGTCCCAAGACCAAAGCGAGGGAGTGACGGCAGAATAGGAGAATCAAGATAAGGCAGAAGGGAAAAAAAAGAGCAAAAGGATTGAAGCCAAGCAAGGTCAGGTCGAGGAGGAAAAGCCCACACAAACAGCCAACACGCATGCATGCGGGACTCTCCCCCGGCCCGTCAAGGGTGGGAGACCCACTTGGCCGTTATTAATAGTTGAAGTCCTGAAACAGGGACCTTTTGTGCATCTCGCGCCTCCATTCTTTCATTCGGATTATATCATAGGTTGTCCGTCAGAGGACGGGGTCTACATTAATCTGTCTGATGCACGGACATCCCGCGTGTTGATTGGGAAAGTTTCCCACGATCCATCATGTTGGCTCGTAACGGTTCACTGCCTTGGTTTCTAAATCGGGCCGACGACAAAAAAAAAAGAATAAATAAATGAGAATAAATAGAAAGGCAACAAGATCCGAACAAAGGAAAATTCGCGAGAAAAATGAAAATCAAAGGATATATCTCGTCACTGGCCCACCCGGATGCATCACTTCATATCGCCCTCCTTCGTCCCGTTATATGGCTACCTCGTGTCATGTCGTAACAGCGAACAAACGATCCAGCACTGATAGCTGAGGTGATCGTCTTAAAAACGTATTGAATATACTTTTTTTTCACTTTTTTTTTTTTTTTGTTTAGATTTGTTTTCCCTCATGGCTGTTTCTCGCTTCTTTTGCATTCCGCCAATCACATGTCATTCGCGAGGCGGTCTACAGCCGGTTGGGAGCAGACGTCACCGGCCACTGATAGCCTGCGGCGTCGCTGAATTTATATCCAAACGACGCGGTGAAGTCGTCGAGGACGGCGGGACCCCGGGAGCCTAACGACATCATTAGTCTACGTTCGCATGGTTCGCCTGTGGGAGAAGGTGGGAAACATACCGTATGGGTAATCCATGGGGATGATCTCCTTGTTGTCGTCCAGATAGTGTAGGAGAGGGCTGAACATCTTCCAGCTGGCATCCAGCTCGTCATCGCGGACGAAGTTGGAGTGGTCGCCCTTGAGCGCATCCAGGATCAGACTCTCGTAGGCCTCGGGAATCTTGAGGTCAGAGAAGCGGCGGCGGTAGGTCAGGTCGAGCTCGGTCACCACGGTCTGCATAGACAGACCGGGCAGCTTGGAGTTCATCTTAATGTACACGGACTCGTTGGGCTGGACGCGGATGACCAGCTCGTTGCGAGGGATATCCTTGAAAATGCCCGAGGTGACATCACGGAATTGAATGCGGATCTCGGTCTTCTGCTCGTTCAGGGCTGCGATGGGTGGTCAGTCTCCCCCCAGTCAAGCCAAATGTGGAACCGCAAAGCATACCTTTACCGGCCTTCAGGATAAAGGGCACGCCGTCCCACCGCTCATTCTTGATGTACGCGACCATGGCGCAGAAGGTCGGGCACCGCGAGTCCTGGGGAACCGTGTCGTCCTCTTTGTACGCGGGCTTGCTGCCGTCCAGCGACTTGCCGTACTGGCCGATGATGACGTTCTTCGGCTCGATGGGGTCCATGGCGCGCAAAACACGAACCTACAGAGGTCAATACTGGCATGGATCAGGGGTGATGAAATGGTTGGATTACCTTCTCGTCACGGATATCCTCAGCCGAGAAGGAGATGGGTCGCTCCATGGCAAGCAGCGTCAGAACTTGCAGGAGATCTGAGAAATGTAAGAGAATCAATTAGCAATCTCCCGACATCGGTCGTCCAGAAAATGCAGCGACTTACGGTTCTGCATCACGTCACGGATAATGCCAAACTCGTCAAAGTAACCCCCACGGCCCTCGGTGCCGAACGGCTCCTTAAACGTGATCTGTCCCGAGCGCACGTTAGCGACCCGCCGGGATCGAGTTCAACGGATGAAAAATGAAAAGAGTGATATACCTGAACATTGTCGATGTGGTGGCGGTTCCAGGTGGCGTTGAAGAATTCGTTGCCAAAGCGCATGATCAGGATGTTCTTGACCATCTCCTTACCCAGGTAGTGGTCAATACGGAAGATCTCCTCCTCCTTCCAATTGGGCTCGAGAGCTTTTTGCAGCTCGCGCGAGCTGGTCAGATCCTTGCCAAACGGCTTCTCGACCTAGATGGGGCAGACCGGATTAGTTGCGAGGCCTATCAGTGAACAATCCAGCCGACTCACGATAATCCGGGCGATGCCGTTCTTGGGGTAGCAGTTCTTCTTTAACTTCTCGGACACGGTGATGAAGACGCTGGGGGGCAGGGCCATGTAGAAGACCCGGTTCTGCTCGCGGTGACCCTTTTCGACCTTCTCCAGGTGGTTGTTCAGGTTGATGAAAGAGTCATCCTGGTCATATTGACCGGAGACGTAGGTGCAAAGGGCGCAGAAGCTGTCCAGCTGCTCCTCAATTTCCTTGGTGGGGGTCTTGATGTAGGATCGCACGCGTTTCAGGTACTCCTCGTGGTCCATGTTCGTCCGGGCATAACCGACGATCTTGATCCCCTTGGGCAGGAATTTGTTGCGGTACTGCAGGTCGGTTAGCACCGGGGGTCTCGAATCACTGTCGAGGGCGAGATTGTGGAACATACGAGACCAAAGAGGGCCGGGAACTATCCAGGCGACGAAAAAAAGAACCGTTAGTGAACTTGTCGCATTCCCTGACACCAAACCCATCGAGGTGACTCACGGTCTTCTTCTTGGCCAGATCTCCGGAAGCACCGAGGACAATAATGGCGGTGTCATCCTTGAGCTCGAGGGTGCTGCGAGAGTAACCCATATTAGCCGGTTGTAGGGAGTCAATCAGAGAGAAATTGAACGGTAGACAAAGTGATGTCGAGGGATCTGTAGGAAGAGAAGACGCGATTTGAGAGCGGCTTGAAAAAAGCTCAAAAGACAAATGACCAGGATAGAAACTAGGGACAAAGAGAAAAGGATGAATCTCCAATATTCAAGAAGAATCAATTCCGTTACAGTGTTCGATGTAGGGGGGATTTTTTCATCAGAAGAGAGCAGGAGAGTAGTATTTTGGTGGGGGGAGGAGGCGTGGTGAGGGAGTGGGCGGGCAAAGCAGGCGGACGGGTGTGATGTCAGAGAGGGAAAACTAGGTGGCAGCAATCGTAGTTGTTGTAGTAGTCCAGTCAAACTCACCCAGCGTTCTGACGTTCCTCGGTACGAGCTATTGTGCTAGCCATGATCGATGTTCGTCCAATGTATGCTAATAACGATCCAGAGAAAATGGGAGAGAAAAGTCTAAAAAAGGACAAGGGAAAGGGTAAAATGAAGAAAGAGGGGAAAAGGAAGAGTCGAGAGATGGGGAGATTAAGAGTTTAAAGTCAGTTGGGGAAAAAAAACTCCCAGGTTTTAGATTTTAACGCCGTGAGGGCTGCAGAGTACATATCAGTCAGTCTTACAGCGGCCTGCAAGGTGGGGCAACCGGCTGAGGTCCAATCTTGCCGGGGATTTTCCCTCATGATACAATGGAGATGACTCTTTTGTACTGGATCATCTTCCTGAAGAAAGGATCTTCAAGGGTCTATTTCTTTCTTTCATCATACTCAATCCATCAGTTGGAGTTGGTCTTTCTTCTGCATCATCTCTATCAAATCTATCAATACCAACCTCAGTATTTCCTTATCGATAGAGTGAAATGATTTTATCCGAACCAACTAACCCAATTCGCCGGGATTTCTCATCCGCTGATGAAGGGCTGAATGAGGGGTCTCCCTTCATTTGTTTCTATTTGATTTCAATTTGATTTCTATTTTATCACTCGTATTGAATCTCACGATTCTGATCTGACCCATTCACTCCACGTCGAAAATCAAACCCTACAATCAGGCCCACATCAGCACATAAGCACCGTCCAGATCTGAACAGGCTGTATCTCCCGACAAGAAGAAGCAAATCGACCCAGCGGAGACCGATCAGATCAGGATCCCTCCGCCGGAAGACGCTGACACCACGTTGGATGAGAATATCGATGGTGGAAATTAGAATCCCGGTGGAGCCTCTGATTGATAGTAAGCTATACCGATGTACACTATACGCAGGGATATCGGTCTCCATGGACGCGACCCGTTCGATGAATGGATGTACCAGAGTCATCCCCAACAGGATACTGGTCCAGGAGCGACGTCGGAACCCCACCAGGGAAAAATCAACTGGACAAATTTGGGTTGGAAGATGCCACCCTCAAAACCACCCTCCGGTGAAGGACTCCGCGGGGTTGAATGGACGGATTTGTCATCCAACTGCATAGAACATTTCTACAGATAACGTGGAGGAGGTGGTAGTTCACCAAATTAAGTTACGGGATCTCTTTTCCCGTCGTAGACTGAGCGAGAAAAAATAAATAAAAAAAAAAAGGGGTCACAAACCAATGATCCTACAACGTCCATGACGGATTCGTACCAGACCGAGACGAGACGTTCGGCCCAGATGCCTCCGGGCTTAAGCTTAGCTGCCGATGCAGGGGCCGTGCTGATTATCAACCGTTACAGCCTGGACCAGAAGGGAAGTTCCTTGCAATACTCCGTACTCTGTACTAAATGCAACCCCCTCGATACTAGACAGTGTAGGATACTTTCATGATAATGCAGGTAAATCATGATTGGTCTGTGGCAAATCCCCAAACAGCGAGTAAAGCGAATTGTGGCGTGCTGTTAAAGTATTCCAAGATTAAATCATGTCAAATGATTGCCGATGCCAGGTGGGGCGGGGACTCTGGCGATGTTTCCAAAAGGGTACTTTCGGTCTGATCGTGCCGCAGGGAAAGATGGAGTCAGTGTCTCCAATCCTTGGCCCTCCCTCGCCGACAAAGAAGTACTCCATATGCCAACCAGCCTTGGATGTTGTTTACTGTGCCGGTCACGGCAGACCCAATCGAGAATTCCGTCCCGTAACCATTCCTGACCTCCAGAACACCACAGCAGATCATCCTCCTACATTGAAGATCGTACAGCAGGATGCAATACACCCCGTGGAAAAACAACGACGGATGTCCAATGCGTGGATTGAACTGCAGGGAGATGGACCCAGTGTCGTCATTGAGGGGGAGACTCAACCGTCTGTTTTGTCAGCTCTGGCCGCTTGAGGCACAGAGCTCCTAACCTGGTGCAGTAGTCCAGCGAACCGGTCTCGGATCACTGTACCCCGACTGTACAATTGGAGATGGTGGGGGGAAAAGGGCCAGAAAACAAGAGAGAAGGAAGTCCCAAGCAGACGGAAAGAAAGAAACAGGGAAATGCGGGAATGATGACTCAGATGACGGTGATGACTCAGGGCTGACACATTCAGTCACCCTACCGGAATGTAAAATCTATTGATCCGGGCGCATCCCAAACAGGCTTAGTGGGTATGAAGCCAAGATCCATCACGGGACTTGACTTAGCCCTGGGCTGGATCGCTAAGCGTTCCCAATCGGGATTAGGGCGAGCCGCGCCAAACACACCTCGCAAATTGTGACCATTGTGCGTCGTCCCCGACCTATCTCGAAGCGACGACAACCACCGACAAACCCGGACGACTTTTTGCGGGTCATCTCTACCTTCTTTCGACTTGCTTGCGTTGCCCGCTGCTGCTCAGAGAATCGCCGTCAGAATGCCTTCGGAACAAGGTCACAGACGTGAGTGCTTTTACCGACCTGGTGGATGAAGATGCGGGCGCATGATATTGGATGTTGGCGGCGGACTTGGAGATGATCCTGGGAGGGGTGCTTTTTGTCGGGAACGTTGCTAACATGTCTATTTTCTTAACAGTCTATGTTAAGTAAGTTCTTGAACACTCATCCCGTCGAATCGCGCACGCCGGAAACGAGAAGGAAATAGGCCGATGGATATACATGTCATGTCGCCTGGAGGATTTTCGAATGGAATTTGCGGATCGAGAACACACGGATAGATCAGGACAAGGAATTAACGCGAATCTTTTCTCCAGGGGTCGCCACCTGAGCTACCAGCGCTCCAAGCGCCAGGTCAACCCCAACACCAGGTACGGATCAGCGTCATGAGATATCGGAAATGGGAATCGGGACAATGGACTCTGACAATCACTTAGTCTGATCAAGATCGACGGTGTTGACAACACTGATGCCGCCAAGTGAGTAATATCCGAGGAAGGTCAAATGGGAAAATCAAGGGACTGGAAAGCTAAGACGAAACCACAGCTTCTACCTGGGCAAGAAGGTCGCTTTCGTCTACCGGGCCAAGCGTGAGGTTCGGGGCTCCAACATCCGGGTGATCTGGGGCAAGGTCACCCGCTCCCACGGTATGTGAATCGTCCGGCTCAAATCAACATTCGATTTCGGTTGCCGGGCCTCCTTTACGACGGAACAGTGAACTAACAAATGATGTAGGCAACTCCGGCGTTGTCCGTGCGCAGTTCCGCCACAACCTCCCCCCCAAGTCCTTCGGTGCCTCCGTCCGTGTCATGCTCTACCCCTCCAACATCTAAACGACCCCATTTTATATCATGTTGTTAGCTGGCACTTTTTCCGGGATTCTTTGCAGACGGTCGGGCAAAGGAAGTCGGAAAACGCCGATGTTGAATTGAGATGGGAGTTGGGCGGTTGAATAATGTTTCGTGGGAGAGGGCAGGGCCTGTTTTTCCGCCCTACGAATTGAAATAAAAGAAATCACTTTGTTTTTTTTTATTGCTACAGCATGTTGATTTGGTCAGCTTCTGGACACTTTTTATCGACGGGGCTTTTCCCCGCCCCGTTTAGGTACGGGGGGGTTGAGAGTTCCGACGTGTCTTTTGTCTGACAGCATGGCCTCCTGACGATCATAAACACCAATCCATACCACTTCAACCATCGGCTTATTTCATACTTGCTCCAGTTTACTGGGGATGCGCATACTAAGCCGGGCTGCGCATGGCTCTGACAAGCGGCCTAGCGTCGACTAGGTACAGTGATCTATATCGGATCAATCCCCATGCGACCACGATCTGATAGCTGTCACTTTATCTATGTCTTGTATTGCGTATGTAGTGATCCAGCCAGTCCGCAGATCTGACGTAGCCCACAGATAATCCTGATCCTCAAGCACGGCACAGTTCCGCACGCCTATAAGTATCTACGGTTTACCTGATCCATTCCTACCGATCAAGGACCATTATCTCTGACTAAACAACTTATCATCCCCGATATCTCGTAAGATCCTTGCGCTCTAGTTGGTCATTGCTGGCCAGGCAGAAACAGAATCTTTCCGATGTAGCACGAATAATTTGATGATGTAAATACGGGGTTGATCCCGGCACTCCAGATATACGGCATACGGTATAATACTGATGAACAAAAGGGCGTTGTTGGTAAGAGGGAGCTAGGAGCTGCGTTAGGGCCAGATGTAGTAGTGTATGAATGTGCAAGTCGGCTGTATAATAGATACTGGATAAACAAACGGTATGATGACATTTGCGCTTGGTTACCTTATAAGGCGACAGTATCGTACTCGCTTCTGATATCTCAACGCATGGTTCGTTGGGTAGAATTGTGTTCTCAGATGTGGTGGGTATAGGAAAGTATCTTCCTATATGCAACGATTTGTCAAAAGTACATCGCAGAGTAGTCAATCTCATGCGACAACCGACTCGATTGACATGTGGGTGAGACATGGATAGGATATAGCCATACACAAGGCGATACTATTCGTCCATGACTCGCCTGAAACATCCAACCGTAGATTCAGTGTCGCCCTTAGTCAATATCAAACAAGAAGTACCCCGCAAGAGAATTCGAATGAACACACAGTATTCCGTATTTCTGGAAAACAAACACCTTGCATGGAGTAGTTTCATGGGAATTAAGGTGGACGCCATCCCCCACCACGACCCACAGCGGTCAACCTGACGATCATTTGTCATGGATTGGAAACAGGTGTTCCAAATTCGAGGGAAGCATACGGAGTGAATATGGTATATATATATATATATACCTCTCTCTCTCATCGAGAAATCAGAGGTTGTTGTTTCTTTCCCTCCCATGAATTTTTTATTAATTAATTATGGCTGGGCAATACCTCTGACACCATGTTCAGTGGTCACCACTGAGACATCGACCAGACTGGATCAGGAATCGTACAGACCAACGATCGAAATAGGCTTAACCCGTGAAAATTCAACAGACAGTGTGACACTGTCCGAGATGACCTCGACGGAGGTTACACCCAAGGAGGTTGTGTATGGGCATTTCTTTTAAATTCCATCATGGTGACTTGAGCGAAGATTGATCAGGTCAAGATCAATTGATTGTCAATTGGATTTTGCAGGATTGCCAACACGTCGGTTGGATAGCGATACGCTAGGCTGGAGAGGATATAAATAGCCTGGCGAGATGGATCTGATTGATGGAGATGGTGTGGATGACGCAGCCTCGGTCGATCAGACAATGAAACCTACTTATTGGGTGTTGTTGATGTGTATGAGAAGAGAAGTATTTTATAGATATATCATATTCTGTTTGCACGTGGAGGAGATAGAATATAAGTGTATTGACAAGAGACTATATAGAATAAGATATAGAACAAAGTATAGAACAGAATATTGAATAATATAGAATGTAGAGTAGGATATAGTAGGATCGCACTTACCTAGGTATCACTGAGACAGCGTGGCGTCTGGTCTACCCATGCAGAATCCCATTGCTGGACTTATAAGAGATCCATCATCCATCTCGGTCGGTTATCAGTTGTTGTCATTGTTGTCATTCATCACTATCTGGACGCTGGATTCCATTCTTTGACACCAACCTAGCTATCTTCTGCTCCCTCCGATTTCTTTCTCTCGTTTGATTTCTTTCCTTGCAGTCCTGCAACCCCGTCGATCGCAATTCCAGTCCCATATCACCCCATCGTACAGATTACATCCTTCATATCATCCGGCCGATCGTTCCCACATTCCAAAACTGCTCAATCTCTCCACCGGGCTCATTGCTTGGCGATTCCCACCGCTATCGCGGGTGTGTGCTCCACAGCGGGTGCCATAGTTCATCACGTCCGAATCGCTGATCAGAGCGCTAAAAAAGAAAATCCCGAGCATAAATAAGAAACATGGCCGCCCCCCAGCCCGTCGCATCGCCGCCGCGACACGGTCGAAATTCCAGCCTAGGAACCCGATCCGAAAAATCGCATCGCTCCACCCCCTCCGCCAACAAACTGCATCTGACCGAATCCCACGAAGATAAAGTCAAGCGCAATCTACATACCAAAGCCGACCCCATGCTGGCCATGAATGAGGCGCAACCCAGTATGTCACTAGACCCGTTCCTCTCCCCTGATCTCCACCGCATTCTTCCACATTATCGATCTATACACTGGTCGCATCCATGAACTGACCACGATGTAGTCGCCGTTGCTTTGGAAAAATCCACCTTGGGTTCATTACGGGAAATGCAGCACAAGGATCAATTTGGAAATATCATCAGTGCGTACATCTCCTTGATCTTCCCGCTTGGTTCCCCCTGGCAACCCATCCTAATCAGATGCGAACAATAGCTGATCCGGATCGATCGAACCCGACCCGGCCCCGGCTGGAGCGCCCGCTGGACACGATCCGCTCCTTTGAAGCCGCCATTTACGGCTCGTCCAGTAGTAGACCGGTGTCGTATGCAAAGACGGGTGAGTGACCCCCTTGCGTCGAGTGGCGCATGGTCAGACGCTCATTGGTGTGCTTATTGGTAGAAGAACCCACAGGCGATGGTGCATACAGTCGACGCAGCAGTTATTTTGGAGGTAATGTCCCTCCCTCCATGCAATATTCCTTCGAATCTGGCAACGGTCGCATCGGCGATCGCGCCCTGCGCGACCTCCAGCTAACCGTCGTCATTGCACAGGGGCCAATGTGTACCGCTATAGCGAACAGAGTGCATATTACAACGGCCGAGGGCAGAACTATTCGCGACCGGTCAGTTACGTCGAGAACTATGGCAATGGCCAGTCGTCCGATCACTTTTACCCTTACAACCAAGGCGGCGGTCGTTCCCGTCGGCCGCCCCCGCGCATGAACCCGGAACAGGTGTCTTATGGGAGCAATGGGCAGAATGGGTACGGACGGTCATATGAGAACATGGCCACTCCCTCTGGATCAGGCACCGGGCCAAATACCGACCCATGGGGCAACTCGACCGATCCTAGTTCCGTCAACAGTTCTCTCGACCAACTGCAGCAACAGCAACAGCAGCAGCAGCAGCAGCAGCAACAGCAGCAAAAAGTATCGACGGTGGACTATGGCTTCCAGTTTGGCCCTACACCAAACTTGAATCCTAATCCTGTTGCGACCAGTGGGAGGATCAACCTGGGCAGTACAGTCCCAGCCACTGATCCCAACGTCGGGGGCCCCGTGGGTGGGGCCGCAGCCGCGGGTGCAGCGCCCACGCGTCGCCATCTACGCAAATCAATCAACAACGCCTCAGAAATGAGCGACTCAAAGAGCGACACGAAGCGACGAAGCTGGTTTAAGCGGAGATTCTCCAAAGACTAGCCACGATACATTTCTTGCCTCTTTGGACTCACGCTTCTTTCAGTACGAACGGTGTCCTTTCGATTCACGGTGTAATAATTGATACGGCGTTTAAGCGACTCATCACAATAGCGAGGGAACAGCAACACAGGTTCGACTGAACGGATTGGGATTCTTCGCTCTGATGAGGATCCCGTTACTTTCTTTTCTTTGATTGATTTTTTCTTTTACTTTCCTTACATGCGACTGACGAGTTATGATTGATACGGGGTATACGCTGTACTGATGGTAACTTGTATTCTTTCCCACTACCCTTCCTTTTGTGGTTGATATTACCCTTTTTCGACCGGAGGCCTTACATACATGATACTCGGCCGACGATAAATATAATGACTGTTTATATTATTCAATTCAATTGTGTAGGTGAAGTAGGCGTGTCTGGGATTGTAGTGCAGGATATAATGGTAGAAGGTGCATCACCATACATTACATATACTATCAGAACATTTGTGGTCAACCACTAACCCAGAAACACCTTTGGCGATGGGTATGGCCCTGGAACTATTGATATCTAGCATATAGTTACTCCCGAGGTGGATTCCCAGATAGACTTAGTAGGTACTATTGCGCTTAGTCTACGATAGTCATGACAGAAGAACATGAAAGAAAAACGCATTTTATCTAGATACAGATCGTCTGTTTATCTAGCTATGCTCACCGCACCCCTTACTTACCATCCACGACACAACCAGATAATGGAAAAGAAAATACGGAGTAAAAGAAAGAGATTCTTAACCCTTAGTATCATTGATTTTTTCTATCTTCTACCAAATCGAGATTAGCGTTTCGAACGACTGAATCGGCAGCCCTAGCTGTGAGTGATTGTTGTTTACTATTGAGTAAGTAGAGAGATGGTACTGACTCTTGCTCATTCATTATTATTCCATGATATAGAAAATATGGAGGAGGACAAGGAGATTGATGTGGTGGTGTAAACTAGTTGATTGCGTGCTCTCAGACACTTGGTTATTTGAATACACATGTGCAGAGTACTACCTAGGTACTGCTCTGTATCTAGATATTCTTTTTGTGAAGATCCAGTCAATGCAACCCAGTTGCTAGTCCACTGGCAGTAGACTGACTAGATTGGAGTGTCTATTCTTTCGCAGGAACAGAAGTCTGTGTGTTGCACTACGCGCGTAGAATAAAAAGATAGCGTCAATGAGATAGAAGTAGGCAATCGCTGAGGAAACAGAGTATCAGCCTCTGTAAGAAGTGACGCAGACGCTTGCGGGTCTCGATCTTTAGGCTGGTTGTTTGGATGTATGTGTTTCTGCTCGGTATGGAGAGGGAGGTGTGTATATCATACCCATAGTGCTGGGTAGGTTGTATAGGAGGTAGAGTGTTTCAACCACTGATGGGTTCGATAGCATGTCCGATCTGATGTAGTGGCCCGACGGCGAAATGTGTTTTAGTTGGCGATAGTGCCACCATATCTTAATCAAATGCCCCCCACTGGATATTAGCAACAGCTGTGTTGTCATGTGCTATTGACTTGAAATTACTGGAAGAAATGCTGTCTATCTTGGGATGGTCTCTGATTATTACTGTGCTGTTGTCCGGTGCTGATATAATAATCATAGTCCAAGTATATTCGACAATAAATGGAGTGAGAATGGTGATGGTCTTGGAATCACGAGTGATAAATTTGAGAAGATCTTTTACAAGCGAGAGAGCGACAAGATGGTTCTTCTTATTGACCTGAGATATGCCGTGGGATGCGCGGTCTTCTCTCCTGGTAGGAATATCTATGAAAAGGACAGGTTCAAGTTAATTTGCCGAGTTGACCCTCTGACTTTTTTGTTAATAATAGGAGTGGTGATCAATCGCCTATCGTAGAAGTTGTTTGATGCCAGGCAGGCAATCTTGGGCACCATGCGGTGCTGCGCGTCGAGCATTATGTCCATGATGCCACTGTTGTAAAGACACAAGAACAGGGATTTCTCCAACTGGGGCGCAAAAGCATTCTCATGTTCGGACGACAGAACAAGTGGGGTCAGCTGGCGCTGATAGCCGACAAGAAGAAACGCCTGGGGCTGATACCATGCAAGTAGAGGCCATATTTCCGGCTCCGAGAGTCACAGATATCGTATATAGGACAAGATCATGAGGCATGTGAAAAACAAATAATTTGAAGAGCAGTGTTCATAACAGGACGGAGACAGTAAATACTCCCAAACGATGAATCTGATAATAATAATCCAAATTGCAAAGGAGCAGGACATTGTTGGCAAGATGGTGTATACATCATCCAGCCATGATAAACACTCCGGTATAATTTCTATCCACGCACCAATACATTGATGAGGTCGTGGGTCTCCCGGAGATAGGGCCATTGTAGTACCATCCTAGACCATTGGTTGTCGAAGGTATTCTTCAGCTATCTGATAATGATGCTTCGGTGACCCCGTCGTTGCACTCTTTGTCGTAGTTGTAGTATATTTATATGTATATAGGGCAGGGTTTATAGGGCAGGGCTGATAGCCGATTGTTGCAGTTGTTGCAGTTGTTGCAGAATGGCTAGTCCTACGCGTCTGGCTTTTTACTCAAGTAGGCATCAGGTCAGAAATAGTGAGATGTCGGCCATTCCTTGTAAAAACAGCTTGATAGAACGCATGATTGCGCGGTTAAATGGGACCGGTCAATATCACCACATCGTAGGAAATGGAGAGGCATGGTAGTTCCCAACCAAACATCCCACACTTTATATAAGCCTTTGGGTGTTAGCTTCTTCAGCAGAAATGCGTATATTGCTTAGACAGCATGGCGGATTGTTTGATCTTTAATTTGGTCAAGTTGGGGTGGAGGATGGAATGGTCTTGCATGACCGTTGCAATCTATATATAGCTAGAAAGTAGTATAGGAAGAGATATAGGAGTAGATTAAAATACCGTCCAGCGGAAAAGGGGTTTATATGTCTTTTCGGCTTACTACGATGAATGTTGGTCTTTCATTCAACAGTGCATAGCCGCATCATTAGTGAACCGTCTAAGCAATTGCTGAAATGGAAGACATTCCATGTATTCAGGTCTCTGGTAGAGAACTGAATGAATTCTTTGATACTGCACGGGACTTAATAGACACTCAGATGTCGATGTATACTAATTTTATCTGACAAGATGTAATGTCCAAGCACATTGGGACAGTTTCTAAACCAAACAAAAGAACTACAAACAGATACATCATCAACCACAATGGGAATCACAGACACAGCAAACTACACACAAAAGACAAACGGATAACAGCACCACATCAATCAAACCAACCAACCAACACAAAGCTCACTTCCCAAACAACTTCTGCTTCAATTTATCCGCAAGCCCGCTATAAGAAAGAGTTTTCTGATGCTTCTTCGCCTCTTTTTCTTTGCGATGCTGCTCATCTAAATGCACGTTCCCTTGGCCACCACGCTGGTCTCCATTAGCATATTGCCATTAACATTCCTCAAACTGGGCCAAAGAAATGTCATACCCCCACATGGTAATCACCATCGACCGATTTGCGAACCGCCAGTTCTGGTACGACTTGAGCGTCGTGGGGGACGGAAGACGTTGGTCGCACGTTGGGGGAGCCGATATTGCCGGCTCCACCGCGCTGTCATCATCAACTGATGTTAGAGAATAAACATAGACGAAGTGCGGTTGGCAAAGCTTACACCGGCCGAGTACGCGCCGTCGCCTTGGTCGCCGTACGCTCCCTCGCGAACTATGCCCGCATCGACGTATCTATCCTGCGCGTTAACATATCACGGTTGGGTCGTATGATCGAGTTATTATAGACATACGGCGTTGAATCAGCACCGATATTCCCTTGACCTGGTCGACACAAATGACACACTGTTAGCTCAAGCTTCAAGAAACAAGCGGGGTCCAACGCAACACAACACACCTCCACGACCATGCGACACGATCGGCTCATGATTTTCGTTTTCGACCATGACTGCGGTAAAAACTGGGTAGTTATCGTCCTTTAGTTGGCACTGAGATAAGCAAGGAACGAAAGAAAAGGGGAGGCGCCAGGGGAAAGCAGAAGGATGACCACCTCGGTACTAGGTCGATATGACTGACTGGAAAGAGAATGATTCGCTGACTCAACCCATGCAACTCACGAGATCAAGCTTGGTTTTCTCTATTCCACATTCGATCAGGCGCAATGCACGTTGTTGAACCCACGATCGTCGCGACGCAGGAGAGTGAAACACACTGCAGACCTGGAGTCGAGGGATGAGGAAGAGTTGGTTCTTATATTGGGTAGCGACCTTGGACGAAATGCCAATATATTATTGGAGTGTTAGTCTCCTGATTCAAATTTCTCTTTGTAATGGATCTAGTCATGAAGAGCGACTCCAGTTGACGTTGAGACAGGCCGAGACTATCAGTTTCCCCCATAGAGTCGGCCAAGGTGCTTATCGTGATTTGATGGGCGTGGACTGATAAGATAAGGCCGTTCCCCACTATGATTGGCCCCACTGATGATAAAAAGTCTTGGCGGGGTTTTATCTACTCCATACAATCCTGGTCTTTTCAATGGACAATCATATAATTAGTACCTAGAAAAGGAGTGGAGATACAATTACAGTCTGGTGGTAAGTACACACAAAACAAACCGGAAGCAAACAGAAAAACAAGGCTACGGCGACTCTGGCTACAGTCTCCACCCGTTCATGATGGACAAGATTAAGAGATCGACATGACGCAGCCTCACTCACTCCTTCTTCTGCGCAGCTGGGCCGCCTCCGGTAGTGGGAAGACCCATGAAGATCTTGAAGGAGTCGTAACTGCTAAACGTTAGCGTATCTTCTCAAAAAGACATTGGACTCAGAGAGCATGACATACATCATCCATTGCAGTCCCGTCTATGCAGCATGCGCGGTTAGCTTGACTTGATAAAAAACTATATGACCCACTCACCAAAGTTCCAATCATGACGATTCGGACGGGGAGTCCATTCCACAGACCCGCAAATCCGATTTCCTTGTAGATACGGCTCATGGCGGCACCGAACGCCTCGCCCCGTTGGCGATTGGCGTTCAGCTTGCTGACCATCACATCGGCAGGGTGCGAGACCGCCGCACACAGAATACCAGCAATATATCCACCGGTGAAGGCGACGCCCGTCTGGGCGCCCTTGCCGTAGTCTGTCTTTTTGCCCGGCAAATACTTATAAATGAGCTCCACGATGGTCTCGAACGAGGCGAACTTCATCATCGTATACGGGATCTGTCGTCCCCACAGGGGATAGAGTCCCTTGTAGAGACTACTCCGATCAATACGGCGCGCTTGACAGCCACACCCAGACCGTACTCACCCGCTGACGCCTTCCTTGGCAACCACGCTGGAGATCCCGCCAAAGGTGGACCGGATATCGGGCGGGATGGTCGTCTGCCCGCGCACCTTGACAGCCTCGAACGGGCACAGCGCCACGTCCGCGATCAGCTCCGCCGACGCACTGGCGACCAGATACAGCGATGTCTTCCACCGTTGGGCATTTTCGATCCCGACCACATCGCTGTAGAACTTTTTGAAGAACTCGTACCCACCGTATTTGAACGCTCCTTGGGCCTTTAGCACAGTTAGTAGTAACCTCGAGAGGGCTGTCCCCCACCCCGCGCTCAGCTTACGCTGTATCCGAAGAACGTAGGGCTCCAGCCCGTAAACACTCCCCTGACACCCTCCGCGGTGCGGATAGTTCGAAACGCCTCGGCGTTACTTTTGTACAGCTGCGGGTCCACCTGACGGCGGCATTTGATGAGATCCAGGGGAGTCACCGCGGTGTGGGTCAGGCCCTGAGTGAGACGCAGGGGTCAGCGGCGCCATTGCTGTTGGACAGCGTGTGGCAACTTACGCAGGCCAGCAGCCCACCCACTACACAAGAGGCGTAGTACTTGGGCGTCCACGGTTCGATCTTCCCGGTCTTCGCCTGGGCCTTATGACTGACGACGTCGAACTCCCTCGACGCTTCGTGAGCGAACGCATCGGCCTTCTTCTTGGTCTCGTCGATCACGCTCCATGCAGGAAATGGCTCTCGTCTGACGGACCCGGCTGCCTCCGGTCGATGCGCCCGCTCTGCGGAACGCCCGATGGGGTGCTGGGAGGAGAAGACCGACGTGACGATGCTCTCCGGAGGAAGCATGATTGATTTTGAAGAAGAGCAATACCTGTACGATTGGGAGAAGGTGGATTCCTGAAATAACTCACGTAGGTGAGGTTGGTTTGTAGGTCAGACTGAGCTTATCGATTGTCCCCACTGATGAGCGTCTTTGGCAAGTCTATGTTCAACTGGATTGGAATTTAGAACGTTTGTCACTGGGTAGGAGATTGATAGATTACATAGTAAATTGTGTGATTGGGATACAGATGACAGTCAAGGACGTTGGTTAAATAGACTATTACGTCTGTTCCGTACAGTACTTCATCAGTTCATTGTTCGTTTTTGATACCCCACCGTGATGACGTCCGTGATCGGCACCGCAGGGTTGATGAACTTTATTTATTTAATTTATTACCCTGAGGCCGCACCCAAGTATTTGAGTGCTTTTGGTTTGAGAGGTACCCTATGAAGTTCCCACCTTCCATCCAGATAAATTCATCAAGAGGAACAATGATATTTGCCAAAGAACGATAGAATCTATCCAGTCTGGTCAAATAACCCACTAATGCAAAGAAACGAATGAGCGTCTCCGCGGAGTAATCCCGACTGTACAATCAAATTACTAATGAGTCACGGATCAAAAAAATAGATCCGTGGTCTCCACCGATTAGTAATTGCTCCGTTTCGGTGATAAAATTGGCCACCGGGTTGGTCCCTAAATTTGATAAGCTTTGTCTGCAGGCCTGATTTCCCCTCTTGTCGAACTTCTATCACCCACCCTTTCGCTCAGTTCGATTAGACAAGATGGCCCCCTCAATTACTGTCGATACAAGCGACGACTTCAGCCCGTCGTTTGCGCCTAAGGCGGAGCAGAAGCGCAGTCTTCTTCTGGCGCCGCCGTCGATCGCCGCCCACGAGGAAAAATTACGGGATGTGTTCACCACGTTCGACCGCTCCACCACCGACCTGCAGATGCTGGACCGGGTGTCGGCCGGGTTCGTGCCGCTCCCCGCCGATACGTATGATGTGGTCATGGTGTTGACGGACAGCACCGGCGAGCGACGCGGAGAGGCCCTCCAGCTTCTCGGCAGAGATGTATACAGTGTGTTGGTTCCGGCGATGAAGGCGGGCGCGAAACTACAGCTGCAGGACGGTCGCATGGATGCGACGCAGGGGTTGGAGGCGATTCTGGCGGGTCTGGTGGAGAAGGACGGTGCGTTTGAGAAGCCGGCGTACCAGGAGGCTGCTGTGCCTCTGCGGTTTGGGAAGAAGAAGAAGGAGGGTGAGACTGCGGCGAAGACGAACACCGTCTCTTTGGATGATGTTCAGGATGGAGATGAGTTGATCGATGAGGACGCGTTGCTGTCTGATGAGGATCTGAAGCGGCCCCTTCCCTCAGGTCAGTCCACCTTACCCTCGACTTACCCCTCTAGAGACATTGATACTGATAGCGAAAAGCCGCGAATTGCCAACCAGAGACTGCGAAGAAGCGACGACGTCCCTGCAAGGACTGCACGTGTGGATTGGCCGACCAGATCGAGCAGGAAGATAAACAGCGCGTGGAGAAGTCGAACCAAGACCTCAACGTCCTCAAATTTAACACCGCCGACCTGAACGACGAGGTCGATTTCACGGTGCAGGGGAAGACAGGGTCGTGCAACAGTTGCTCGCTGGGAGACGCCTTCCGGTGCGACAGTTGCCCGTACATTGGGTTGCCGGCGTTCAAGCCGGGTGAGGAGGTGAAGATTTTGAATGACGTGGTACAGCTGTGAGCAAGGAGCAATCCTGGCTATGATTTCATTTTTAACGACTGCAACGCACCTGCCGATCGATCTCGGGTTATACTTGAAGGCATAAAATACATTTTAATGGTCGCTTGATTGATGGATTATCAGATTTCTGGGTTATTATCTCTACAGCATTGATTTTTCGTATCTACATCAGAATTGATTTCAATCAACAAAGATATCAATCTCAATATTCATGTCCAGTGTTATATGGCGTAGTGGGGTTGGAATGCCCCTCGCGGGGCCTATTCTGCCAGGCGGTGTAGGATTAGAGACTGGGCACGCGAGCATTGAGCATGGAACATGGGATGCATATTGAATCTACTCTACAAAAATACTTATACCTAGATATCCGTAGATTCTAAGACCATATAGAAAATATTATAATCCTTGCCAATATTTAACAGGGCTGCTCAAGAAGCTTATACAGAATATACAACACAGGCACAAGTCCAAATCAGGCATCGTAGATCTAATCGGGAATAGCGCGGCTTTACTTATCGCGGCAATATGAGCGATGTCCGCCGGGCATCGCATGGTTTGGTTTTGCTCAAACATCGAGAATTGTCGGCCAGCATAGAAGTTGTCCGTCATATCAATTCGAATCCACCAATTTAACATCCTATCTATCGAGAACAACTACCACCTAGTATTTGTTGTCACCTAAAGGCTGAATTCTCGAGCACGACAACGTCATCCTCCTCATGCCTGGAAACCCCTCATCACTTCCAACTTTTGTCTCTCCTCCACGCCCATCCACTACCACCATGGCATCATACTCGACCGCCAGCGAGGCATTCGCCCGCGAGAAACTCGCCCCAGCAAGCGATGTTTCCACACCCCAGTCAGCCTGGGCCAACAAATACCGGGGCGTGCGTCTATCCCACACCACGAACAACACTTCCACCTTCCTGATTCCCCCATCCCAATCGCCCTCTACACCATACACCAGCTAACAAAGTATCAAAAATTTCAACAGGCCACAATTGAAGACCTAGACCCTCCCCCAGCCCTCTCCGTCTCCCCCGACTCCCCCATTTCCGCCGCCATGCTCGCCGCCTACGAACGTGACTACACCCATCTAACGGTCATCTCGTCCGCGAAGCGCTCCCTCCTCGGCTACCTCAGCATGCCGCGCCTCAAGGCACTGCTGAAGGACGGCTCCGTCAAAGAAACCGACAGCGTCGCGACCGCCATGCAGCGGTTTAACCGCAAGCGCGGCACGTACCAAGTGATTACGATGGAGACGCCGCTGGAGGAGCTGGAGCGGTTCTTTGAAAGCGAGACGGGTGTGGATGGCGAACCGCGCGGGAAGCAGTCGTTTGCTGTTGTGACGGATGCGTCGAGGAAGTTTGTGCTGGGTGTGGTTACCCGGGAGGATTTGGTGGAGTTTGTGAGGAGACGGCCGACGTAGGGTTTTCTTCTTCTTTTCTCTGTCTCTTCCATTTATTGTGTCCTTTTCTCCTGCCTATATATGTTGGCTCTATTGGTAGAGTGTGATATTTCCGGTGCATTTTCAGGCGCGGATGATTCAACATGGATCGGATTGACTCGTATATCTCAACATGATCGGACGTCTCGTGTTTTCTGTCTTGTTGTTTACTGAGTTGAAACGAGCTACATATATAAATGAACACCCTCGAAAAGCCTTAACAATCGCACATGATATCAATCAAAGCAGCCAAGTCCACAACGCCAGACCATAGACCACATAGACATTACCCACTACAGGATGAATAATTCATCAAAGAATCAACGATGCAAAGAAAAAACAAGCGGAAAAGAGAAAGGAAAAAAAAATAAAAAAAAAAATGCGACTACTGCGCCTTCTTCTCCTTCTTCCCCGCCAACGCCTCTCTCTCCTCCTTGTCGTCCTGCCAAGCCACCCAGATATAGGTGAAGAGGACCACATTGGCCGTAATGGCCGCCGTGATGCCCCCGACCGTAGCGGACCCTATGCGATGTTAGCATTGCAGTACATAGTAAATAATAGATACTCTGCTGCGAACAGCTTCTCATCTAGGTAGATGTAGCATACCGCCAAAGTCCACCGTGACAAAGTACATGCCGATGGGAGTGGTGATCATGGCGACGGTGAAGCCGAGGAGTTTGTAAATGACGTGTCTGAGTTTAGGATTAGTTCTGTCATTGATTGATCGATGGGATCAACGATAGCAAGTAACGACTGGTCGACTCACTTAGGAACCACGGGGGATACATCGGAGGCAGATGGCTTGGTCTCGATTGATGTGGAGGGGTCCACGAGGGACTGGCTCTGTGGACGACGGGTGGCCATAATGTTGGAGAAGTAAATCGTCTTTAGAAATCAATCGTAACCTGGAGAGATCGATATAATGGATGGTATTGAGAGATTGGTGTTGGGATGGAGTCGTGATAGTGTATGGAATGCGACGATGATGACCGAGCGGGAGATCGCTGCGGGCCGCTGATTGGTGGATGGGAGCTCAGTACCTGATGGATACAGATACGTTTAATACTAGAATAGATTGGATAGTATTAATTGTATTATTGAGTAGATAATCAATGAAAAAAGAGTCTACCATTAAAATAACCGGATCAGAGATTGAGATCTGAATCTGGATTGATTGATACCCCATGTCACGTGACTGGGGCGCGTCTCGGCGCGTTTGCGGAGAAGGAAAAAAAAAAAAAAAGGAAGAAAAAGGACCAAAAAGTCCCAGGATTAGAAAGAGAAAGGCCAAAAAGTGAGACCCAACCATCGCTTCTCCTCCTTGGAACGGATCATGTTAGTCTTCTCCACCCAACTGGGTTATCTAAATGTTTGATCCCCCCATGATGGACGACTTAATACCTGACACCCCCGTCCGCGACAGAAAAGTTGTCCCCGGCACTCCGACCGACCCCAGAGAGGATCAGGGCTACGAGACCGTTGCCACCCTTCCTCTACCAGATCGCTACCACCAGCCACCCCCAGCAACCCAATCCTGGACCCCGGTCTCTCAGCGTCTGACACAACCGACGCAAATCGTCGAGGTCCCCAATTCGGCCAAATCCATCCAGGTGCCCGCCTCGTCGCCTCCGCCTGCTTCCTCTCCCTCTCGTCCCACGGCCACCGCTGGCCGCCTGTCAACTTTTCTCGCCCCGGCCGGTACCCGATTTTGTCCCCCTGCCTTCTCCGGCCCCGCGAAGCGTGCTCCAGCAGTTGATCTCGACGACGACGACGGCCCGACGTATCGTGGTGGTTCGTCGGACGACGAAGACGCGCTAACGTCGCGAAATACCGATATCAAGCCCGCCCAGTTCACCAAGTCCTCGCGCAGTCCGGAGAAAATCATGGGCTCCCCCCTGGGAAACGGCGGTAGTGCCATGGACCGATTCAAGGAGATCACCTCCGCCTCGCTCTATAACCCCCAAGGCGCGAAACGGCCCGCGTCCCAGCTGGATCTCGCCCCGAAAGGGATACCTGTCAAAAAACCGCGCCAAGATGGACCATCCCGCGCACAACCAGTAAACTTGGACATGGGCATCTCGTCGGTGGAGGAGATTGATGATTTTCAGACCCGGGCCAAGGTGGAGCGCATGCTGAGGATTGTCCCTCAGAAGTCCGTCCAGGAGTGCCTGTACGCCCTGCTGACCAAGCGCGGGAACTACGAGCATGCGCTGGAGTACGTGGTCATGATGAACGACGATGGGGAGCCGTTTGTGGTTGAGTCGTCTGAAGATGAGTTGAGTGCGAACCAGCGTATCTCGCCGGTCGCGCCCGCGAAGCAGCAGATCAAGGCGCGGGGGACCATTCAGGGCAAATGGGCCGCCATGCGCCTGCAGAAGAACCCTCCGAAGGCCAGCAATGCGCCACCGCCCCAAGAAGATGTGAAGCCGCGGAGACGGCTGATGAGGGGCCCCAAGAGCCGAGAGAACCGGCAGTCATCCCCGGAGTCGGATCGGTCTCTGTCCCCCGCGCGCCCGGCGCAGAAGTCGGGGAGGCTGGTTCAGGGACGGAAGCTGGCCTCGCCCGCGCGATCGGAGTCCCCTGAGGCGCTGTTGATGGACGATGACTCGGATTCCGGCGTCGAGGAGGTTCCCGAGATCGATGGGTCCGTGGAATTGAAGGTGCTGAACTTTTTCAATACGTGCAACATTCTCGATCTGGCGGACATCGCAGCCATCACGGAGGACATCGCCAAATTCCTCGTATCGCACCGACCTTTCCATTCTTTGGATGCTGTTCGTGCCGTTCCCGCTCCGGCTGCGGACCAGTCGGCGAAGCCCAAGGGCACCCGCGGGCGGAAGACGCCCAAGCCCATCGGAGATAAGATTGTGGATAAGTGCCTGGATATGTGGGTTGGATACGAAGCGGTGGACTCGCTGGTCGCCCAGTGCGAGGCGTTGGGCCGGCCGATTGCCACGGAGATGAAGAAATGGGGCGTGGATATTTTCGGTAAGCGGGAAGGGGAACTGGAGCTGGTGTCGATTGACCCGGGGGCTTCGCACGACTCTGGGATCGGCACCCCCGCCAGCCAGCATTCGGAAGAGGACAGTGACGGTCCTGGCGTCGGGCCCCGCAAGAACCGGTTCATCTCGCAGCCCGCCATCATGTGCGAAGATCTGAAGATGAAAAACTACCAGGTGGTCGGGATCAACTGGCTGTCGCTGCTCTTCGAGAAGGAGCTGAGCTGTATCCTGGCCGACGACATGGGTCTGGGCAAGACGTGCCAGGTGATTGCGTTCCTGGCCCATCTGTACGAGAAGGGCATCAAGGGCCCTCATCTGATCGTGGTCCCGTCGTCGACGATCGAGAACTGGCTCCGAGAGTTTCAGAAGTTCTGCCCCGCGCTGTCGGTGATGCCGTACTATGCTAACCAGAGTGGGCGCGCCGAGATCCGGGAGACCATCGAGAACAACCGCGAGGATATCAACGTGGTCATCACGACGTACACGATCGCCAAGGCGAAGGTGGACGCGCATTTCCTCCGGAACATGGATTTCTGCGCCTGCGTCTACGACGAGGGCCACATGCTGAAGAGCAGCACCTCGGTGCTCTACGAGAAACTGATCCGCATCCCCGCTCGCTTCAAGCTCCTGTTGACCGGTACCCCGCTGCAGAACAACCTCCAGGAGCTCGCGTCCCTGCTGGGGTTCATCCTGCCAAAGGTGTTTAACGAGCGCAAGGAGGATCTGCAGTACGTGTTCGCGAACAAGGCCAAGACCGTGGACGAGTCCCACTCCGCGCTGCTGTCGGCGCAGCGGATCGAGCGCGCCAAGTCGATGCTGAAGCCGTTCGTGCTGCGGCGGAAGAAGCACCAGGTCATTGACCTCCCGGCCAAGGTCTCCCACGTGGAATACTGCGAGATGAACACGGCCCAGAAGGAGATCTACGAGCACGAAAAGGAGGAAGTCCGCAAGCTCCTCGCCGATCGCGCCGCCGGCAAAAAGACCGGCAACAAGTCCGCCAACATCCTCATGAAGCTCCGCCAGGCGGCGATCCACCCCCTGCTCTACCGGCGGCACTACAACGACACGATCCTCAGCCGGATGGCCAAGGCCTGCCTGAAGGAAGAGCAGTGGTCCATGTCGAACCCGAACATCATCTACGAAGAGCTGCAAGCCTACAACGACTTCGAATGCCACACCATGTGCGTGAAGAACCCCAACTCGCTGGGCAAATTCGCGCTCAAGAACGCCGAGTGGATGGACTCGGGCAAGGTCGACCGGCTGTGCGAGCTGCTCAAGCGGTTCAAGGAGAAGGGCGACCGCACGCTCGTCTTCTCGCAGTTCACCATGGTCATGGACATCCTGGAGCACGTGCTCGAGAACCAGCATCTGGGCTTCGTGCGCCTCGACGGCCGCACCAACGTCGAAGACCGCCAGTCCATCCTCGACGCCTTCCACGAGCGCACCGACATTCCCGTCTTCCTGCTGTCCACCAAGGCCGGCGGCGCGGGCATCAACCTCGCCTGCGCGAACAAGGTCATCATCTTCGACTCCTCCTTCAACCCCCAGGAAGACGTGCAGGCGGAGAACCGCGCCCACCGCGTCGGCCAGACCCGCGACGTGGAGGTCATTCGTCTCGTGACCAAGGACACCATCGAAGAGCAGATCTACGCGCTGGGCCAGACCAAGCTCGCCCTTGACCAGGCCGTTGTGGGCGAAGACGCTGCTGAATCCAAGAAGACTGAAGAAGCGGGCATGAAGGTCGTTGAGGATATGGTACTTGCTGATATGAAGGAGTAGCCTTTTTGCTCCCTTCCTTTTTGATTCTCGTCTTTCTTGCTGCTTTTTTTTTTGTTTACACCTGAAGATATCCACCCGCATATGCAGTTTGTACATGCGTGTTGATCCCCCCGCTTAGATATCTATCTACTACTTACCTACCTACCTACCTTTTTTCCACAGCGGCCTAGACTATCATCTATTATTTTGCGCAGAGACTCTTATTTTTATCTCGTGTTTGCTATTACAGGAGTTGTCGTGTTATCTACTCTACTTATTTTATTTTTTGTTTACAAGATCTTCTTATCATCTGTGCCCCGGCGTTGTCAGTCCAGCTGTCTTGCTTGCTTGGTTGCTTGCTTGGTTGCTTGCTTGGTTGCTTGCTTGGTTGCTTATTGCAAAGACAAGACAAGATGTACTAGACTACAGCGTGGTATCGTACAATACAGTACAAGGCAGCTTGCTTACTTTGCTGTTGGTTCGCTTGAGCTACTATGTCTATGGGAAGCCCATAAACTGGTGGTTGGTTGGTTGGTTGGTTGGTTGGCTTTAGTATGGACTGCCCGGCCATTTCGTGGTGCTGTTATGATTACTATTGCTGTTTTCATTATTATCACAGCTATTGCTATTGCTGTTGCTGGTGCTCTTGTTATAGAAAGGGTTACTTCTTGGTTATTTCTACCCTGGTTTTTGTCTTAATCATCATCTTTACTCATGCGTGGAGAGGAAATGCTGGAGTGAGGTTTTTATATCATTAATTGAGGATTACACTACCATTACTACTATGATAGTTACTGTTTTTTTCAACCTCATTGTAGGCCAAGTATAGTAGGTCGTGTGTTGTAACGGATGTCATCAATCATATGTAGGCTTTTATATACAAATATACCAGGAAATAATAGTAGTAACAATCACGATAATCTAAAAAACTCCAACAAAAACAATCAGTAGTTCATTAGATAGGTAAAACACCGACAATGCAAATCGGCCGTATCAAGTATGTCAATGCCAACATTTAACAAGTAGGAAAGATAGTAATGCCGTAGCTTTTGTTCTGGGTTGATATCAATATGCAGGGTGTGGGTAAAAGTAAGACAAAGATTGAAAATAAGGGTAATGAGAAAACGCTGAAGAGATATAGAGCAATCATCTATGCAGCTAGTTTCTGCTGCTGAGAGGCTTCAGGGGCTGTTTCTTCGGGCTGCGGTTGGGGTTTGGGCGGGCTCGGGAAGGTGCTCGTGCGAATGGGACCGCCGCCGCTGGGGGGTGACGGGGTGGTTTTCGCGCGGGGTGCGCCGCCTGCTGCGCGGGCGGACTCGTTTTGCTCGAGGGCTTGCTGGACGGCTTTGCTGTGGGTGGTTGTGGTTGTCGTAGTAGTGGTGGAGGTGGAGGTGGAGATAGAGGGAGTTGTGGTAGGAGCCGTGCCAGGGGGGGCGGTCCCGTTGGCGGTGATGGAACGCGATGCCAGGCCCATCAGCTCGTCGACGCGCTGGGCCTCGGGAATGAGATCCGGGAATTTGAGGAGATAGCAGTAGTCGGCGTAGCTCTTGGACTCCCTGGCGATCTTGAACTCGCGGTCCTTGCCGGGGAGGAGGATGTTCATAAGGAACTTGGTATTGCCGAAGCGGTTTTCGATGCCGATCGCCGCCTGGAGGTAGTCGTAGACGACGTCGCGCCAGGGCAGGAGGCCGCCTTCGGCGACGGTGCGGAAGCAGGACGGGTTGGACTCGGCGGCCGTGGCGACCATGGCGCCGTCGACGCCGTACTCGGCGATCAGGGCGAGGGCCTCGTCGCGCGAGGTGACGTCGCCGTTCATGACGCAGGCGATGCCCGCGTTGTGGCACACGCCGGCGACCATGCGCAGCTGGTCGCGGATGGCGCGCTCGCGGGGCCGCATGGGGGTGGTGCGGCAGTGGACGGTCAGACCGGTGATGCCGGTCTTGACGAGGCGGGAGACGAGGCTCTCGGTGAGATCGGGTTCGCCGAGGATGCGGATCTTGACGGAGATGCCGATCTGGAAGGGCGTGCCGACGTCGCGGACGAGGGCCTCGAGGATGGATACCAGACGGTCAGGGTCCTTGAGCAGGGCGGCGCCCATGCCACCGGAGGTGCTGAAGGGTTTGGGACAGCCCGAGTTGACGTCGATGCCGGAGACATCGGCGGCGATGAGCGTGGCGGCCTTGACGGCGAGGTCTGGGGTCGCAGTGCCGATCTGGAAGATGTGGCGATTCTTCTCGCGCGCGGGATCGATGCGGTAGATGATGGAGTCCTTGTCGGCTTCGCTGGGGCGCCCACCGTTGGATGGCCGGCGGGCGAATTCGATGATGCCGGTCCGCGGGTTCACGCGGCGAGTGGTGCCTATGAGGGCGCGATCGATGGTCTCAGGACCCCAGACCAGATCTGCGCCGTACTTGAGGGCGAGCAGACGGGTGGGCAATTCGCCGGAGCGCACCATCGGGGCCAGGACGACCTTCCCCCGGTAGTCGACGCCATTCGCGGGGATAGGGACACGAGGGGTGGAAGAGAGCGCAGTCATCGTGGAGCGGAGAAATCTGAGCATAGCATATCCGGACCGTCGAAGAAAAGCGTCGTCGAATATGAGTCGGACCGTTGATCAGGGGAGTCAAGCAGAGAGCCGTCCGTCCTGAGATGATGAAGTTTTTCCTGTCATTCCTGGAGAATCTGGCGATCAGGCCGAAAATCTGATAGTCACGTGGTGATAGGGATAAGCTTGTATTTAATACGGTGCAATACGGGTATATTACCCACATTACCATTGGCATTATTACGATATTTTATAGTCTGTATCATATATAAATATCAGTATATATCGTTGTTTGATCTAAATATTTGATTATTATTTTGCGTTATATTTCATATCTGTGTACTCTGTCAAGACAGACAAAACAGTCAAAGATTGATCATCTAAACAGAAGTCGTGGCAAGGGTGCCACCACATCCAGGCACCCGATCCACATGGCGACCTCAGTTTTCTTGGACTAATTTCAAGAGAAGCTTTCATGGAAGACTTCCATGGCTCCGACCCATTGTCCAATCTGGTTTGGTTGGGGCGGGTGCAGGATTCGTCAGAGCCGACGCAATAGAGGCAAATCCAGACGACGCGACGAACCAGGGGTGGATGCGAGTGGAGCCTTTATAATCTCAGTCCGACCAGGTCTTGAAGATTGACAACTGGCATGTCGGATAGGTGTAGGTATCCGGTAGTATGCTGCCTGACAGGGGTAGTACGGAGTAAGTCAGTCTATAGAAGTATAGTCAGTCAGTTAAGATGTTGGACAATCAACCATTGGAAGGATGGAGTAGATACATACGGAAGTAAAGATTAGAAGAGTCCATAATAGAGTCAAATCAACCTCGGAAAGACACGCCGAGGCCGAAAATCCATCACGCCGTCGGGAATTTCTCCCTCACTTTTCTTTCTCTTCTTCTTCTGCTTTCCTTCTTTCCTTCTTTCCTCCTCATCCTGAAACCTTAAAAAAGATAAACGGGTCGGTCACCAATCCAATCCTATTATTCAATCAATGTCCCTGGGACGAGTGATTCGAGCTCCGTCCATCCGACCCTGCATCATCTTCCCACACGGTTTGACCGCAGCTCCGATTCGGGCCCGTCGTTATTGGCGCCCATCCGCAACGCTGGCTCCCCCCACTAAACAAGCCACCCCTCCTTCTCCTTCTCTCTCCACCCCTCTTCCCTTTTCTTCTTCTTCTCTTCCCTCGACTTCTTCTTCCTCTTCATCATCGATCTCGAGTCCCTCCGCTCGTGTGAACCAGATTTCAAGACATCTTTCTACTTCCGCCGCCCCATCGCACTCCTCTTCCACCATGTCCGCCTACCAGATCCGCAAGGTCGGCCAGCCCTACACGCTGGAGCACCGTGTCTACATCGAGCAGGATGGCAAGCCGATCTCGCCCTTCCACGATATCCCCCTCTACGCCAACGAGGAGAAGACCATCCTGAACATGATTGTTGAGATTCCCCGTTGGACCAACGCCAAGCAGGAGGTACGTCAAAATCAACCCAATTGGCAAACCAAAAATAAATAAATTTCCAAAATCCCAAAAGATGAATGAAATTAACAACGCATCCAGATCTCCAAGGAGGAGTACCTGAACCCCATCAAGCAGGACGTCAAGAAGGGCAAGCTGCGCTTTGTCCGCAACTGCTTCCCCCACAAGGGTTACCTCTGGAACTACGGTGCCTTCCCCCGCGTACGTGCTCCCTCCTTTTTTTCTCCTATCCCCCGCCCAGCCGAATCTAACCCAACTCCAGACCTGGGAGGACCCCAACATCGTGCACCCCGAGACCAAGGCCAAGGGTGACAACGACCCGCTCGACGTCTGTGAGATCGGTGAGCTCGTCGGCTACCCCGGTCAGGTCAAGCAGGTCCGCGTCCTCGGTGTCATGGCCCTGCTGGACGAGGAGGAGACCGACTGGAAGATCATCGTCGTCGACGTCAACGACCCCCTGGCCGCGAAGCTGCACGACGTCGAGGACATCGAGCGTCACCTCCCCGGTCTGCTGCGCGCCACCAACGAGTGGTTCCGCATCTACAAAATTCCCGACGGAAAGCCCGAGAACCAGTTCGCCTTCTCCGGCGAGTGCAAGAACAAGAAGTACGCCGAGGACGTCATCCACGAGTGCGCCGACGCCTGGGAGAAGCTCATGAGCGGTGCCTCGCCCAAGGGTGATATCAGCACGTATGTTATTTTCTTCTTTTCCCCTCTTTCCCCTCTTTGTTTTCTTTGTTCCCCTTTCATTCCTTGCAATTACTAACAACAAATAGTGCCAGCGTTGCCAACGGCACCGCCGACCCCGCCGAGGTGGCCAAGATTCCCGCCGGCCAGGACTTGCCCCCGGCTCCCGTCGACGGCACCGTCGACAAGTGGTTCTTCATCTCCGGTGCTGCCGTCTAAGCGCATCTTTAGCGAATGTAACAATTGCAATTTACGCCTTGATGGTGATTTGTTTGAGACATGGAGGTGCCTTTTTTTTTTTTAGATCGTAATGTGGTTCTTGCCTCGGAGTATCACGACGGTTAGATAGTATATACATTGATTTATCGTACAAGACAGTTTAACAGGCATTAGCCAGTAGAAGTCAGTCCAAGTCCACCACACCACTCGTAGCCCACACATTCTCGGGTCAACCCAACTCGCCCAACCAGCTCACAACATGAAAAAAAAAAATGCAAGAACGGAACATCCAGAATTCAATCAAACAGAAGAGAGAAGAAGAAATCAATCACCCCTTCAGCGTATCCTCACGCTCAATAATCCGCCCAATCCGCGCAATCTCATTCACCATATCCGCAATCTTGATCTGTTCCTTCCCGACCTCGAACTTGACCTCCTTGCCACCCTTGAACCCCACCGTCACCTCGGGCTGCTGCGTCGAGTGTCGCGGCAGTTGCTTCACTTTGATGTCGATGTGCGTGGGACTGCTGAGGGGGGTCGTGGACGGCGTGCGCAGGAGGGCGAGGAGCGTACGGCAGGGGCGCGATGATCGGCCGAACGGGTTGTAGGATACGCGGAAGGAGTTAATTGTTTGGAGCGGGATGGACATTTTGATTGAGTTTCTCTGGGAGTCTTTTCTATTCGAGGGCTGGTGGATGTTAGTAAGTGGATGATTGAAGATGGGTGGATGGTTATGCGTGTTGAATTGGATGGGGCGGACTGACTTTGAGACGATGCGGCGGATTGCAATTGAAGAGAATAGATTCTTTGGATCGGATGGATCTGCTCAATTGCGCAAGTACAGACGTCTAACGCAGGTAACTTCAACAGGTTCTGGCAATGAATCGAGACGATGCGGCCGGAGGCCCATCCGTTTGGAGGTGGAATATTCGGACATGTTTGCCAAAGATGCAAACACCGACAATTGCAGCCTCAGGAACCCATGCATCATCATACAGTTGTCTTGATACATCTCTTCCTGTCATTCACCTTCTGACAATATTAGATACCATAACATGTTCACTTTTTGATTATAGCGTATCTCCAGAACACTACCTCACAATGTCAAGCCCCCTACAATCCCGCTTAAAACAGCTCTCCACGGCCCTCGCCCACATCCACCCCCTCGTCTCCCGACTCCGCAACTTCACCACAGCCGTCGGCCAAGGCGACGAAGCGCGCCTTGAACTCGGCGCCGAGATCCACGCACATCTCAAAGAAACAGAACAGCAGCTCGAACTGCTCCGAGTAGAGGTTGAAGCGCTCGAGACAGGCGCCGACACACGGCGGAAGGGGCAAGACAACGAAAAGGAGCTGGAGCGGGAGCGGGTGGTTGCGTTGGCGGGGCGGTTGGCAGATGATTTGAAGAAGTATGCTTCTCATTGCTCTCCCTCCGACTCTTGCGTGATACGTTGACACAATGCTGACACCAAAATCAGGACGAGAGGCGATTTCCGCACCGCGCAACTCCAAGCGAAACGGAACGCTGAGCTCGCGCGCCGCCAAGAGCGCGAGCTGCTCTTCTCTCGCTCGCAGAATGCGGCCGATAAGCGCAGAGAGTCGGCGGAGAAGCTGACGCAGGATCAAGTCACGCTAAATGCGTCGAATGATGTTACTTCTGCGTTGCGCCGCACGCATCAGCTTATGCAGGCGGAGTTGTCGCGGAGTCAGTTTGCGCAGCAGACGCTTGGTTAGTCTTTTACTTCCCATATATATATGCATATCTCCCCATGTATATGCATTTGCTACATTGGAATTGGATGGTTTGCTAAGTGACGGTGCGTGCAGAACAATCAACAGCAGCGCTGTCATCCCTCTCAGAATCATACACGGACCTCGACTCGCTGCTCTCCTCGTCGCGCAATCTCATCGGCTCGCTCCTGCGCTCCCGCAAATCAGACACATGGTACCTCGAGACCGCGTTCTACATCCTGATCGGCACGATTGTGTGGCTCCTGTTCCGTCGCATCTTGTACGGGCCCATGTGGTGGCTTGTGTGGCTGCCGCTGCGGGTGGTTACGCAGGTTGTGTTTGGTGCTCTGGGCATGGCCAGCAGCAGCAGCAAGGGTGTTGAGTCTCCTGTGTCGGATAGTGCGCCTGCGTACCAGACTCCCATGGTGCATCAGAAGGTTGAGCCGGATGTGCAGAGTGCTAGTGGAGGCGAAATGTGGGATCGCCCGCCTTCGGGTGAGAAGCACGGTGAGGGGCGCATGATTGATGAGATTGGGGATATGGTGGAGGAGAACGCAAAGGGGAATACCATTGTTGAAGAGGCACATGCACACGCACAGGGGACTCCGGCGCAGGAGGAACCTCCGCGAAATACGAAGAAGCGGATGTATGAGGCTACGGAGGTTGTGCAGGATCGGAAGGACGAGCTGTAGTATAAATATAATATGACGCCTACGATACCACTGCATCATTATTGAATTTTTTGCAGTGCACTCTATTTACCTGGACGAGCTATAGAATGTTATATACGACTGGCAGACAAGTCCCCACTGTGTTCAGCGCACTTCGTCTCTGACGACTTGCTCAATGAATTATCCGCTGGTGATTCCTCCTCCCAGAGAAGCACGGCTTTGATGATTTCTCCAGCGGCCAGACCCGCCAGTGCCTTCTGATACTCCTTGAGCTAGTATCCAGTCAGTATGTCTCGACAACGTGAGGCGGACTCGGACAGACCGGAATATATGTGGTCAGCTTGTCGATCGGGAACCGGCCCTCGTAGTACCATTTGATCATCTCGGTGATAGCCTGCTCACAATTAGCAATCTAGTCTTTCTATTTGTGTTTTGTCTCGGAGGAGAATAACATACCTCCTTCGGCACACAATCCCCCTCAACGCACCCGATTACAGATTTCCCAGACTACATATAACAAGTGTATCAGCGACCTACCACAACTCGACTCACAAGGACCAAACAAAATGAGAAAGGGAAGATACATACAAAGATATGCTCCAACCCCTTAATATCCAGAGTATACCCAAACGGCGTAGCGCCAATCATGATCAATTTGCCGCGCGCACAAGCAGTCTCCAACCCTGCCTCGACCAGCTTCGGCACGCCCGTCGTGTCGATCACGATGGACGGTCCGTCAGGGCAGATAGCTCTGACTGCCTGCTCAAAGTCAAAGACACTGTCAGCTTCGGCGGGGACGGTGTTGATGGTGTGTGTTGCGCCAAGGGAGCGGGCGACCTGGAGTCGTGCTTCTTGTTTGTCGAGTGCGATGATTGTTTTGCAGTTGTTGACTTTGCCGGCCTATTTTTTCCGTCAGTCTGTCTTGGACTACCCTCATGCATTACATTTATGCCTTGCAAGTAAAGAAAGAGAAAGGAAGGAGGAAGAAGAAGACATACCATAACACTAGCCATCCCCACACCCCCCAACCCCATAACAAGCAACACGTCATCCTCACCCGCAGCAGCAACGTTCCTCACAGCCCCGACCCCCGTCTGGAAACTGCACCCCATAGGCGCAAAAGTCGCCAGATCGCTCGGGTTCCGGAGGACGTCCTTGACGTTGACGAGGCAGGACTCGTGCACGACGCTGAACTTGGCGTAGCTCGATTGTCCGAAAAAGGAGCCCCAGATACCTTCTTTGGCGCTTTGTCCTGCTGCTGCTGTAGTAGCCTGCGACAGGAAGCGGCCCTCCTTGCCGGTGCAGTTGAGCTGGTTGAAGTGGGCGCAGTGGGCGGGGTGTTGGCGGCGGCATTGCGTGCAGGCACCGCATGATTGGAAGCTGAGGAGGACGGGGTCGCCGATGGAGACTGATTTGGTGATTGGGCTGATGGCGCGGATGTATCCTGCTCCTGGTTGGGGTTAGTATTCATCTAGTATTTTCTCTTCTCTGTATGCTGAAGACTAAGGTTGTATACCCGATCACTAGTAGAAAGGAACAGGGTTTATACCTTCATGCCCCATAACCTTAGGATAATGAATCCCCATCATCCCCTCAGGCACACCGGAAAGCACGAGATCGGTGTGGCATACCCCCGTGGCGACCATCTCGACGAGAACTTCGCCGGCGCCGAGGGAAGATACTGCCTCCACTTCCTCGAGGGCCCATTTTGGTCCGTTGGGGCCGGGGGAGCGCGCGACGATGGCTGTTGTTTGGATGGACATGCTTCTGTCTTGTCTTCTTGTTTCTTCGTCGTGATATTGGGATGGATTGGGTTGGATGAGTTATGGACAAGGTGTCTGATGTATAAGGTGCGTTTTACCTGGTGGGAGCTGTAGTTCGAGGCTGTTCCTGGTCCTTGTTCACTCTTCAATAGGCTGGGAAATAGAAGCTATATATGCAGTGTATGTTGAACTGTTGGGTTATCGGCACGTCTACTTGTGATCTTGAAATATCCCAATACGACATGAGATCCGAGTCCTTGCATGCGGGGAACCCATCAGTGCGGGGATTATACCGTTCAAGCCATGTCCGAGGTGGGACGCCTTAATTGGCAACTTGTCTGATTCTGGTCATAATGTGGTGGAATGACTTTTGTTGGATAGGCTCCATGTAATTGTTATTCCTGTTCTGTTGTTGTATCAGGGCTGTCTCTATCACGTGGATATAGATTCCAATCAATGAGTGTATGGAGTGGCGTAGCATGTAGTTTCAGAAAATTGCAAATCTAAGTAGATATATATTCAGTATCAAGCAAGAAGACCTATGTAACATCGAGATGGACATCTGCTTCAATGTACCAGTGAGTGGACAATGAGGCTATACAGATACCGACAATTATACATGCATAGCTATCCTGACTAATGCATAATCAGTGATTAAAAGTCTTGGCACCAATCGCGTGTCACGTGTAGACGCGTCTCGACACGGCGCATCATCGTCTCAGATACGGTTCCTTCACTGCGATATTGAATCAGGTCCCCCGACTCTACCTTCCTTTTTAGAAATCAATTCTGCCAGCTCATTATGGCTGCCTCTTTCTTCAACAACAAAGCCCGTGCTGCAGCGATCGCAGCGGGCGGCTCTAAGCAGAAGCCGACAGATGGAAAAGAGGAACAAACGCAGTACCAGCCATGGGTAGAGAAATAGTAGGTATCTCCACGTTCAAACCGTTGACACGCCATTGACTTGTACAGCCGACCCAAAACCCTCGGCGATGTCGCCGCCCAAGACCACACCACGAAGGTTCTCCAACGAACACTGCAAGCTTCCAACGTACGCAGCGCTGGTCTCTTTTCCCCTCCCGGTAGACGGCTAACCGCAATAGCTCCCTCACATGCTCTTCTATGGCCCCCCCGGTACAGGAAAAACATCGACGATCCTCGCCCTCGCGAAATCCCTCTTTGGCCCGGCCCTCTACCGCTCCCGTATCCTCGAGTTGAACGCTTCCGACGAGCGAGGAATTGGCATCGTTCGCGAAAAGGTCAAGGGCTTCGCGCGGACACAACTGAGCCAGCCAACCGGAGTGGGTAAGGAATACTTCGAGCAGTACCCGTGTCCTCCGTTCAAGATCATCATCCTGGACGAGGCCGACAGCATGACGCAGGATGCCCAGTCTGCTCTCCGTCGCACAATGGAACAGTACAGCCGCATCACCCGTTTCTGCTTGGTGTGCAACTATGTCACGCGCATCATCGAGCCGCTTGCTAGTCGATGCAGCAAGTTCCGATTCAAGTCGCTGGATAACACCGCCGCCAGCGACCGGCTGGAGCACATTGCGAAGCTGGAGAACCTCAACCTGGAAGACGGTGTCATCGCCAAGCTGATCGAATGCAGCGAGGGAGATCTGCGACGGGCGATCACATATATGCAGAGCGCTGGCCGGTTGGTCACCGCGGGCTCGTTGGGCGGCAAGAAGGATGGGGATGAAGACGCGGAGATGACCGATGCGAGCTCGCGACAAGTAACGGTCCGGATGATTGAGGAGATTGCCGGCGTTATTCCGGAGGATGTTTTGGATCGATTGGTCCAGGCGATGCAGCCTACCAAGTTTGGGTCGTCCTACGAAGCCGTGGCTAAGGTGGTAACGGATGTTGTGGCCGATGGGTGGAGTGCTACGCAGCTGCTTTTGCAGGTATGCTTTATTATTATCCGGGATTCGCGAATTCATATGGCGCAGTGCTGACGGTTGATAGCTGTATCGACGGATTGTCTACAACGACGCGATCCCAGATATCCAGAAGAACAAGATCGTCATGGTGTTCTCGGAGATGGACAAGCGGTTGTCGGATGGTGCAGACGAGCACCTTTCGATCTTGGACGTGGCTGTAAAGATCTCTGGAATTCTCGGGGAATCATAAGTATGAGATTATATAGACGGAAGTGTTTCCACCGCTTCCACCCTACTCATCCTCCCTTCTCGACGATTCTGCTTGGACGCCGGGCCTCATCAAAGGATAGGGCTCACATGTCTGGTCTGAGCATGTTGGATGGATATAGGCTTCATGGCATGGGAGGATGTAAATGTCCCTGCCGGCCCATCTATCACGAGGCGATCAAATCCGCATGCCACCGTGAAGCCCATCGGTTCTGGCTGGAGCGAGTCAGGGCCGAGAGTTACGACCGTATGAAGTTTAACGAGGCCAACAAAAGTACTCTAGCCATTAGCTAGTTGCCATAATCAAATATCTGACAAGCATTGTCGTGGTCCTTACGTATGCTGCAGAGACGGGCGTACCTGACCCAGCCCCACGTTGCGGTCCCTCGTATCTGACGTATGTAAGCTGACCGACGGCGACGGCGCGATCTTCTCCGGTGCTCGCAGGTCCGCGCTTTTTATACTTCAATCCACTTATTGTATCTTCTTTGGCATCTTTTCTGAATTTGTCCATGCGACTCTGTGATTTTATATTTCCAAGATTGAATCAAACGTGAACAAAACCATGACCCAAGCGACTGATACCAAGGCGAACCCCGCCATCCAACCCCACTATTTGACCGGCGACGGCGCCGCAATTCGATCGTTTCTCGACAAATTTGATGTACGTATAGCTTCTTGTTGCTAGGTAGCGTAAGAATACATCTGATCAATTCGCATAGGTCTTCTTGTTTGATTGCGATGGTGCGACCTTCTCCCCCGCATGCCTGCCAGACCGATGCGACGATAACCTGGCACACGACCCAGTCCGATAAAAGATGAGATTGCTAAAGAATATGGCTCAGGCGTCCTCTGGTCCGGCGACCAGTGTTTCCCAGGAACGAACGAAACACTTGAATTCTTGAGAAGTCAAGGTGCGTGACCAGGTCGGTGGGAATCCACCTGCGAACCCAACCTAACACGACGACATCCACAGGGAAACAAGTCGTCTTCGTCACAAACAACAGCACCAAGTCGCGCAACGACTACAAGAAGAAGTTCGATTCATTGGGGATTCCCAGCTCAGCTGTACGTCGCATCTCAAACCAACACTACCCCCCTCCCAAAACAGTCATAACCAACACACTACCCTCCCAAAAATACTAACCCCCAACCAGGAAGAAATCTTCTCCTCCTCCTACAGCGCCTCAATCTACATCTCACGCATCCTCTCCCTGCCCCCCAACAAACGCAAAGTCTTCGTCATCGGCGAAACAGGCATCGAGCAAGAACTCCGCTCCGAAAACGTGTCCTTCATCGGCGGCACGGACCCGTCCCTGCGCCGCGACGTCACCCCAGAAGACTACAAGCGCATCGCCGCAGGCGACTCCTCCCTCCTCGACCCGGAAGTCGGCGTCGTGCTCGTCGGCCTCGACTTCCACATCAACTACCTGAAGCTCGCGCTCGCGTTCCACTACGTCCGCCGCGGCGCCGTCTTCCTCGCCACGAATATCGACTCCACGCTGCCCAGCGCCGGCACCTTCTTCCCCGGCGCCGGGTCCATCAGCGCCCCGCTGATTATGATGCTCGGCCGCGAGCCCGTCTCGCTGGGGAAGCCAAACCAGGCGATGATGGATGCTATTGAGGGGAAGTTTCGCTTCAATCGCGCCCGTGCTTGTATGGTGGGTGATCGCGCGAATACTGATATCCGGTTTGGTTTGGAGGGGAAGCTGGGCGGCACGCTGGGCGTTTTGACGGGTGTTAGTAGTAAGGAGGAGTTTGTGAATGGGGAGGTGCGTCCGCGCGCTTATGTCGATAAGTTGGCTGATCTTTTGGGGTCGGATTAAATTACACCGGGGGCGGGAAGAGGACTTTTTCTTGCGCTTTGGTTTTGCGAATGAGAGAGACTTGCTGCGATTCGGCAATTGGGTATGTGGGTTGGCTATGAATTACGAACGGAAATGAAGATATAGGAAGGGTCCATAGAGTACAAGTTGGTTGGAGATATACAGTATGTCTTGGAATGCATAAAGATGGATTCGACAATCACCACCATTGGAATCTTGTAAGACATTGCGACGGGCGAGCACATTGTCGATTTCATCACACATCACTGATAGTATTTGTATATTATATGTACTGGATAATAATTTATACCAGCACTACTCCCGAAGGAAGTTCTTGAGCTTCCACAGCGTCAGCAGTGTGTCCATAGTCGTCTTGTCCGCGGGTCTGAAAAACAGCGCAGGACTCTGGAATCGCGCGTCGGAGCGCCTCAGCTCTTCCAGCTCTGCCTCAGACAACAGAACCGACAGATCGAAAACAGGAACCCGGGACTGAGTCTGCTGCAGGTGTACTGCATCCGGTAGGGTAGATTTCTCCACTGCCGGGGCAGCAGTAGAATGGCCACCCATAACCAGCACCGCGCCACACTCCATGCGCTCCACAGACGGCAGATCCTTCAACGCAGTCTCCAGCGCCGATTTAGAATGCGCTTCCAGCGGCACAGTCCGCCAGACGCCGTCGCGGCCCCGATCCACCTTCTTATACGTCCGACTCGCTTTCTGAAGCGTACGCGCAGCCTGCGCCCTCATCCGCTCGACCATAAACTCAGGCATATCTTCCCGCCAAGACAGCCTAGCCGCCGCGCGACTCGACATCGGACCGTACGGTTGCTTCCAGCGATTGGGCAGAAGGCGCCCCAAATTGGGATTCCGATACTCGCCGTCGACACCGCTGTTGAGCGCCTGCGTTAGGCTGGTTAGAACGGGGAGGCGCTCGGCTAGGCGGAAGACGGGCGACTGTGGGGCTTGTTGATTTCTGGTGGTGGTGGATGGGGTTGGTCGTTGTGTGGTTCCGCTCTCGGCTTGTTCTGGGAATAGTGCGGTTTGTTGCTGCTCTTGCGATGCGGCGAGGTCGTCTTTGAGGAGGCCGGTGGGGAGAATGTGTAGAGGTGCGTTTGGTTCGGAGTCGCTTGCTCGGCGCACGATGCCCCATTCTGTGAAGAAGGCGCGCGGGAGGCGCGCATTTGTTAAGGTGCACATGCGAACTGGGGAGGCGAGGGCTTGCGCCCAGGGGTTGAGGCGGAGGGAGTCTTTGTCTTCGGGGGTTGCGGCGCGTTTGTGGGATTTGGTTTTGGAGAGGCGCGGGTGTGTGAGGAGGGGGGATTGCGGGAGGAGTTGGGAGGGTCGGAGGGGTTTGCGATTGGCATCGTTAGAAGTGGATTGGGTTTGGCCGGGTTGTTGGGGAGTGCTGTTGCTGGTGGTTGTGGTGGTGGTATCAGTCGAGCGGTCGTGTGCACTGCGGCGCTGGGTGGAGGTCGAGAGCGGACGAGAGACGTGGTGGATGTCGAATAGCTGGCGAAAGACCCTCAGACGCCAGCTGGCGTAGGAGAGACGGTTGTGTAGACAGACCATGGTGTCTGCAATAGTGTGATGAGAGAAAGAAGTAAAGATGAAGCCGCGTTACTTCCGAGTTGGAGAAAACCGACCTGCGCTAACCGGATCGGCGAATCTGATAATCGTTCGGTCCGATGCATGACCGATCTCTCTTTCTCTCTTTATCTTTCCTCCATTCTCATCTCCCTCTTTGCCACTTCGTCTGGTTTTTTGCATGAAATATACCCTGTTCGATCATCCTATACATTTAATAATCCAATCATGAATCCAGCCCGGTCATTGCAGCAACTGGGCCGAGCGGTCGCCCGTTCGTCCAGCTCCATTGCGCTCCCGGCCCTGGCGCGGAGCTTCACCAGCTCGGTCCCTGCGCTGTCCATGAGAGGTGCCCCACCGCGGGGATGGACGCCTACGCCGTTTGTGACGGAGACAGTGGTATGAATTCTAGGACCGGGGGAATTATAACATCGACTAACTGACTGGATATAGGGAGGTGGCTGGCACACATGTACGTGAGGTGACGAACTACCTAGGTAGTTGCAATGGCTCACCAACCTGTCTAGATGACATTTTCTCCCGACTGCTGAAGGTTTGTACTCCTTAAAGAAAGGCAGAACCAAAGACTGCGACAAGTATAGGAGAGAAACAAGCTAACAACCCCAGGAACGCATCATCTGCCTCAACGGCGAAGTAGAAGAGAGCATGTCCGCCTCGATCGTCGCGCAACTCCTCTTCCTCGAAGCCGACAACCCCCAGAAACCCATCCATCTCTACATCAACTCTCCCGGCGGCTCAGTCACAGCCGGTTCGTCCCTACCCTTCCCCCCTCACCCTTCCCGAAACAAACTAACCCCAACCCAACCCAACCCAGGCCTCGCAATCTACGACACAATGACCTACATCGCCTCCCCAGTAAGCACTATCTGCGTCGGTCAAGCAGCCAGCATGGGCTCCCTCCTCCTCTGCGGCGGCCACCCCGGCAAGCGCTTCTGCCTGCCCCACTCGTCCATCATGATGCACCAGCCGTCCGGAGGCTATTTCGGACAGGCGAGCGACATCGCTATCCACGCCAAGGAGATCCTGCGCGTGCGCGAGCAGCTCAATAAGATCTATAAGAGACACCTCACGGGGAAGAAGGAGATGTCGCTGGAGGAGATTGAGAAGTTGATGGAGAGGGACTATTTCATGGGTGCTAATGAGGCGCTTGAGATGGGCATTGTGGATGAGGTGCTTGATCGGAGGGGGCGGGGGGATGCGAAGGGGGATGAGTAAATTGGTTTTATGTCTGTTCGGTGGGGAAATGAAGCGTGTTTTTAATGAGGGTTTATGCCGTTTTTTGTCTTTTGACCATAGCAAGGCCTATCGTCATTACTTATCCAGATTTGAGTTTCCGCGTAGGGTTTGGATGAACGATGGGCGAAAAAGATGCGGTGATGGGATAAGCTATTGACATATGTACAGACTGCAACAGCCCACCCCATGCGTAACCCATAACCATCATAACCTAAGTATCATCGCCAAAAGGACCCTCAAGATCCAATCCGCTGAACACGCCCATCAGGCCCAACCTGGAGCCCGAATCGCTCGCGCAGAAAAGTCGCCGTCTGATCCGACGGCACGTACGGCGACGGCCGTCGCGCCGCTACAGGGCTGTACCGCCACTGGTCGCGGATGACATCCAACAGGCCCATGTTCATGACGACGGCCTCGCCGGAGGAAAACACATCTAGTGGGTGGGTATGCTTGCCACCTGCCGGCTCGGCTAGGAGCTCCGTGCGCTCCAGCTGCTCGTCTGCGCTCACGTCGCTGTGCGGTGAATCGTTTCGCGGACGCAGCTCGTCGAGCTCGATGTCCTCGGTGGTGGGGGGTGGTTGCGGTGATGCAGAGGGAGAGGGCGAGGGTCGCGATCCGGTGCGGAGGAGGCCCCGCTCTTCGGAGTCGTGGTCTTGAGAGTCGGGCGAGGTTTCTATGGGTTCTGAGGCTGTGGAGTTTGATCCAGTGGCATCGATGGTCTTCACACGCTCAATGATCAAGCCCAGCATGATCAAATCGAGAAGAAGGACTAGCACGTCCAGCGACAGTAGTCGGACCAGCGACACTGGCGCTTTTTGCCCGATAAAGTCGATTAGGAGTCCGCCGTGAAGGTATCCACGGGTCGTTTCGTCCGCCTCAGGGTGACTGAGGAACTTGTGGTAGGCCATGCAGAAGAGATTACTGGTGAAAATGGCTCCGATGAACGGCTGATTCCGCGTGGGGTCGAACGGCGGTGCTTTTGGGGTGAAGAAGATGAGCTGTACCATGGCGCGGACGGCGAAGACGATGATCGAGCAACTGACAACAAAAGCATTGTTAGCCATTATTCCGACTTTCAAAAGTCTACCCGTAAAGAGGGGTCTTCTCTTCTCCACCCGGCCAAGAAACCCGATGACGTTCACTCACTCCAAGTAATAGAGCGCTGATAACTCGCAGTAGATCAAGATGTCGAGATCGCGAAGGAGCCGATCAATGAAGAGGACCTTCGCCGCCGACTGCACCTTTTTCAAGCGCTCGCCCTGGCCCGATTGCTGGGCCGATTGCACATCGCTGCCATAGGACGTGCCGGATACGTCAGCGATGTATTCTGCATCTCGATAGGCATCTGGAGTGTTCATAGAGGGTCATGAGGACATGAATGGTGACTGGGAAAGGACGAGCGACGGAGAGAAATGGTGAGAGGCGTCGGAGGCGGTGGATGGCGCGGTCCAAAGCGAGAGGAAAGGATGATGAGGGGAAAGTTGGGTTGTTGGAGAGGGAGATCTCGATAACGATAGGAGGTGAGCCTGGTCGCCCAGGCAGGCCGTCAGGTGGTACGGACTTTCCTCGGCCCGATCCGACTAGACTCAACGGCCCACGATTTACTCCGCATCTCCGTCTGCTTTATTTCCTAGGAGATGGTATATGTACTTGCGAATTATATTCTACCTAGAAAATGGTGGATACTGAATATCTAGACCAGTTTCACATGTTCAATCCACGAAAATCGTCTTCGAGGTGGCCGAGTAATGCTTGAAGAAGCTGGCAAACAGTCGGATCGAATGCTCCACATCATCAGTGCCTCCCGTCTCACGGATGCTGTGCATGCTCAGCTGTGGGTTGCCCAGATCCAAAGTCCGCGTACCCAGGGCGGCGGACAGCATAGGACCGATCGTGCTGCCGCAGCTGGAGTCGTTGCGGACCACAAAGAGTTGCAGCGGCACCCCTGGGCGGCCACCGTCGGCGGCCTTCCGGGCAACCTCCTGCAGGAGAACAATTCCCGGGGAGTTGGTCGCGTAGCGTGCGTTGGCGTTGATCTTGATCACCGGGCCCTTGTTGAGCTCCGGTCGATGGTCCGCCTCGTACTTCCCGCTGTAGTTCGGATGGACGCCATGGGCCATATCGGCAGAGAGAAGGAAGGAGGTCGAGAGCGTCTGCTCATAGGCAGTCGAGAGATCGGCATTGCCGGAAGCCGACGAAGGCAGGACGGACAGACGGCGGATGATGGCCGGAAGCATGTTGGAGTCAGCTCCCTGCGCGGTGCAGCTGCCGATCTCCTCGTGGTCAAACAGCGCCACGAGTCGGATGGCCGGCTCATCGTCCAAGGATGAGGCCTCCGCCACGGAGTCAATCAATCCGATGGTGGCACAGAAGGAGCTGTTCAGGTTGTCCAGACGAGGGGAGAAGATGAACTCCTCCAGCAAGCCACCGAGGCAGGACTTTTGTGTGTCGAAGAGGATCATCTCGAAATCCACGATGTCGGCGGGCTTCACGCCGGCTTCGGCGGCCAGAAGTTCGACGAAGTAGGAATGGTGACGCTCCGTGATGGCTTTGAGCGGCGAGAACTCCGCTTGCTCGTCACCCTTCGAGGCCTCCTTCTCGCCCCCATTCTTCGACTCTCCGGTGCGGTTGAGCTCAGCAGCAACGAGACCGGCGATGGGGAACAGCTGTGTTTCCTTGTTAAAGGCAAAGTTCTCCTGACGATCCAGGTGGATGGCCAAAGTAGGGATCCGGAGGACTGGGGCAATCTATTAGATGGTTTGATATCGATGGAAGTGATCGGCGAAACATACTCGGGCGATCGACCTTGATCAGTTTCTGCGCGATAGAGCCGTCTGCCGCTCGGACCATTGCCCGACCAGCCACACCCAGGTCACGGTCAAACCCTAGAACCATCAGTTAATGGAAAGGTGCGAGAAAGCAAGAGGAGGAGGAAGTACATGTATGCCAGAGCCCGCCGCCGTAGGTTTCGACCCCCACTTGGATATAGCCTTCCCCGCGCTTGTTGCTCACGGGCTTGACCCTCAAGACGGGCGAATCGGTGTGGGCACCGACCATGGAAATGGAATTTCCCGGCTACCCAAATCATCAGCATTCTCGACGAGCCCACGAACGTTCGATATGAAGCATTTACCTGCCATTTCTTCCCCACGGCAAAGGCCACGATCGTCGAGCTGTTCCGGGTCAAGTAGTACTTCCCACCCGGTCGGCAGGTGGATGCCCAGGAATCCTTCTCCTAGACCAATTGTTCAATATATAGAACGCAAGTGTACGGGGGTCCGTTAAACCTACTTTGAGTTCCTGAAACCCAGCCTTTGTCAGAAGCTCTTTGGCGGATTGGACCGCATGGAAGGCTGGACACACTTTGCGTTAGACAGACATTACTGCGGGGAAATGAACTGCAGCGGGGAGGGGATGATTACGGGTGGGAGAAGCATTGACAAAGGACAGAAAGTCCTGCGCCAGATTCTTTGCGACCTTGGAAGTCATGATATCCGAACGACTAACCCGTGGGATCTAGACAGCTGTTGCTGGTGGGAATGAGGGGAAGCCAAGTGGAGTGGAGGAAGTTGACATGAGATCATCGGGAGCTGGTCCGGGCGGTCTTGGCGTGGTATCTCCTACAGAGTACAGAGTACTACTCCGTACCTATAGTAAGTGACCTATCGTATCTGTGTCTCGGAATTACGATCATACACATCAACATGGTGGATGGATACATGGATCATACTATACAGAGTACTACTACGTACGGAGTATGCATTTTGTTTTAATATGAGACAATCAACCGATATTGCCAAGTCATGGGATATTGATCAGTCTGACAGGACTACAAACATTATTAGACCTGTCCGATCCAGAGGAGAGGAACCAAGGGAACATGAGACTGACAATGATCATGATCCGGTCATGTTGCAGAATCAGACACACAAGAAGGGATTCAGTAATCGGCCAGTCCCTTACTTGCTCCCGGCGACCGTCGCGTTCTTGTGCCGCGCGTGGAATGGACCGTTCGCGTCTTGCTTACATAATTATGCAGCAATCAAAACAACCCAAAACAACAACAGCTTGGGTGTTCATTGTTTTGTTATTATGATGGATCGTAAGACTCTCCTGATCCAGTCGATGATCATTTAGGTAAAAATACTCCTCTCATTGCTTTGTATCGATCTAGTCTCCCGATCGCCGCCACCACATGGATGGATCAATCACCCGGGATGATCACTCGTCCGATGGATAGGGACCAGATGATAAGATAGAGGCTCCGTGCTGGGAATGATGATCGGAGCACGTTGGTCACAATTACCTGGTATTGGTATTCAATAGAAGAATCAAGAGGATTGAATACTATAATGTATTGCATAGCAACAGGTTCATGGCCTTGTAGCCTTACCAACCACCGGCTTCTCTGGGCCCAGATAGGTTTAGCGCTCCCGACGCGTGACTGGAGGGATTCCCCTTCAGACGCTCCCAATCCACCCCCAAAGAGACGGCCATCGTCAACCCTTGGTTCCTTTCTCTCTCCCCTCGCCCAATTCTTTCCGCCATTTCAACCCTTTTTTTCCCTCACCAGACCGTGGTCAGGTCACTCTCAAATGACCTCCACAATTTGCAGGATTTCTGACACTCAACCCTGGGTCTGGTGAGAGACACTGTTTACTATCTGCATCCCTCTCCGTCATTCCTTCGACCGCCTGCCCGCCCGTCCACTTGGTGATCGCTCCGAAGCGGAGAGCAAGGCTCGTGTTGTCACTGGTGACCTCGCCATCCCCCTCCCCTCAGGAACAGAAGAACAAGGGACAGAGGACACCAGGTGTGGTTGGATTGGGAGGAACATCGGATTACCCGCTACTTATTCTACTACATATCTCACAACCCGGTCTGGACGGTTCCTGCGACTGCGCCCTAGAAACGTGTCGCATACGATCAGTTTCACCTCACTTCTTCGGACCTCCGCTCGCATTCGGATTCCCCGACCGACGATATCAACGAAAGTCATGAGCGACAAAACCCGGAGTGCGGAGGCGTCGGCGGCTCGCCGCGCGACAAGAGGGGCCAAACCGTCGAATAACCCGGCCAATGGCTTAAATCTCGCCTCCCCGCCCGGCTCCAAGACACCTCCCAGCATGCCTGCCAAAAAGACCTTGTTCTTCCCAGGTTCGACTGGGGGACGTCAGAAGAGTCGAAATAGTTCCGAGCCCATCGACCCGGATGCGCTTGCCAAGGCATTGAAGGACTACGAAGACGCTGGACGTCCGCGCGAAAGGACCCCGGGGACAAGCCCGAGTCGGAAAAGACAGAGGGTCTACGGTGATAGGTGAGTGATGGGAATCATATGTGCTGTGGAGGAGTTCCAGCGGCAGCAACGGTGGCTTGCCCTTGGAATCATGGCTAACTGATGCGCTCCAGGTTCATACCAAATCGTGATGGACAGGACCTCCAAGCCACGTATAGTCTCCTTCACGAGGATGGGTGTCCGTCAACACCGTCGAAATCCAAGAGACGGGCACCACACTCGGAATTGCAATTCCAAAAGAGTGAGTCTCGCCAAGGATTGATGTCTTCCAGTCGCTAACATTTCACTACCAGCGGAGGAAGCGAACAGGACATACTCCCGAGTCTTACGGAGCGAGTTGTTCGGAAACAGCGTGCCACAGGCCGACTTAGATTCATTGTCCCCAGATCCCGTGTTGGGTTTGAACGGCGGCATCAACGAGAAGACTCGCTCACATACCCCACCCTCCCACGTTGTCTCCAACCTCCCCCCGGCCAACATCACCCCTTCCACACCCCACAAGAATCTCTTCAACTACGCATCTCCGCGTGGGTCGGGACAGCCCACCCCCTCCAAAACACCTCGAAGCCAGCATGGCCCTAATCTGAACGTCCGGTCGGAGCTTTACAGTTTGTCTCCCATTCGGTATGACAGCCAACGCATCCTGGAGACCCCGCGTAAACAACCACGCTACGTCAACAAGGTCCCCTACAAGGTTCTCGACGCACCAGACCTTCAGGACGATTTCTACCTGAATCTGGTCGACTGGGGCAGCAGTAATGTGCTCGGCGTTGGCTTGGGGAACTCGGTATACATGTGGAATTCGCAGACTGGCAGGGTCACGAAACTGTGTGAGCTGAAAGATGACACAGTCACCAGTGTGAACTGGATTCAACGGGTAGGCTTCTCCTTCGGGTACATAGTCTGCGGCGTATTTGGGACTAACTCGCGGCATTTCTAGGGTACGCATCTTTCCATCGGCACAGGCAAAGGACTAGTCCAGATCTGGGATGCCGAATATTGTCGTCGTCTACGAACCATGATCGGGCATACCAACCGTGTGGGCGCTCTGGCCTGGAACGACCATATTCTCACTTCCGGGTCTCGCGATCGCCTGATCTTCCACCGGGATGTCCGCTCCCCCGATCAGTATCTGCGCCGATTATCCGGACACAAACAGGAGGTGTGTGGGCTGCGATGGAACACGGCGGATGGCCAGTTAGCCTCGGGGGGAAACGACAACAAGCTTCTGGTGTGGGACAAGCTGAACGAAACCCCACTCTATCGCTTCTCCGATCATACCGCCGCCGTCAAGGCCATCGCCTGGTCACCCCATCAGCACCACCTGCTCGCCTCCGGCGGCGGTACTGCTGATCGAACGATCAAGTTCTGGAACACATCCACAGGCTCCCTCATCAAAGAAGTGGACACCGGAAGCCAAGTGTGTAACTTGGCGTGGTCCAAGAATTCCGACGAGATCATCAGCACCCATGGCTACAGTCAGAACCAGATCGTCATCTGGAAGTATCCGCGCATGGAGCAGATCGTGTCGTTAACCGGCCATACGTTCCGTGTGCTGTACCTGGCCATGAGCCCCGACGGCCAAACCGTCGTCACTGGTGCTGGCGATGAAACCCTACGTTTCTGGAAGATCTTCAACAAACGGCCCGGTCGAGAACACGGGCGCGAAGGCAGCAAACTAGCGGAATGGGGCACCATCCGATGATGCTTTTATAATGGTTCGCATGGCTTCGAGAGTCGCAACCTCGGAGTTTTTCTTTTTTTTCTTTTTGTTTTCTTTCTTTTTTTTTTTCTTTTTCTACGGAGAACTTCCCACAAGCATTAGAATATGGCGTTCCTGGATTTCGGCGTTACTGCGACCCACGGTATATCCTTGGACGGTCTGGGGGAGGGTCTAACGGTCAGGTTGGCATCTCTGCATTTTGTGGGTTTACAGCATAATCCGGGCGACTGTCAGGTGCTTGACTATCTTTGTTTCCCATCTTTCATCTCGTCACATTTTCATCGCATGTACCTTGGGCCTTTGCTTCTTCGTTCTACTTGTTTTCTGTTGTCTTTTGATGTTTCGCATTCGTGCCTTGCCACTTTTTCCAGGCTGCGGGCCTTGGAACCAGTGGAATTCCTTTTCCCAGTCTTATATCCCTTTACAATGAATAACAGCGACGGCGCTCATGGTGTTCCCCCTGGTGGCCTCCAAACGTGGCGTTGCGCTTGCGCACCTGGATGGATAGGTGGCTGGCCTTTGATTGTCAGGGTCCCTTCATCCCAGTTTCACTTGCATGGTATGGGCTTTACACTCTCGAGGGTTTCAAATTGATGATGAGATGACATTTTACACTGGGCACCTTGTTCTGTTACTGGTTCTTCGAGGCGTGCATTATTACTGCGAAGGTTTTCGCCGGCTGACATGGCGTTTTGCATGATACTGAGGAATGGAATAAAAACTGTAGTAATACTACCAAGACATTGTGTAGTTGACTGCTTTTGATATGCGCCAAGTAACATGTATGTCTATACTTCGTGGTGTATGTAGTCGTCTCCGCCCGGCGCGGCGGCCGGACGGGAACATTTTTCTGCCGCGGAGGTTGGAGGATCTCCGACTCTTGTGATGTCCAGGGATATCTCGTCGTCGGTGGTCAACAAACTCAAGGTGAGTGTCTCTCTGCGATGGCCTTTTCCAACCGTTCTCGTCTTTTTTCTCTGTTCTCGAATTGACGTCCACCGGTGTGGCACTTCTGTGTCCTTCCCCGCGCTTCCCGAACCTGTCGCATTTGTCTACGTCGGGCTGCAGGCTAACATGACTATCTTTGTACACAGTAGAGGCAATCATGTTTGCCCGGTCATTTGCTTTCCGAGCGTTCGCGCCACCGTGCTCACGAGGGCTACTCTTCCCCGGACTCCAGCCATCCCCCACGTTATGGCGAACCTTCACAGCCAACGCCCCGCGGGCAAAAGCCGCGATCAAACCCAAGCAACAACCCATTGCCTATAAGCCGCAACCCAAAGTGCAGGCCCAGTCAGCGGAAGAGACGCTCAAATTCGCCGGACGACGACCGGAGGGATTCGGAAAGCTGGAGCGCAAGGTCGCCAAGGAAGGGACACTTCTACTTTTCAGCGCGCCGTCGCTGCGCAGCTACGTGCTCGGAGCTTACGGCATCGCCTCTTTCTGCTTCGCCTACGCCGTCTACAACTCCAACGCCGTATTCCGCGATCCACTCGTGCCCCTCCCCATGTGGCAGCAGGGCCTGTTTGGCGGTATCTGCGTGATGATGAGCGTCATGGGCACGGTCTTCCTCGTCAAGACGAGTCGGTTGATCCGGACGGTCCACGCCGTTGCCGTCAACGGCCAGACCTACCTTCGCTTCAATGTCCGCAGCGCGGTGCCCTTCAAGAAGTCGTATTCCTTCGATGTCCTCCCGCGCCAGATCGCCTTCTCGCGCCGTCTGATCGTCTCCCCGTCTGCACAGACCGCGCGGCATGCCGAGCTGGCGGCGGGGGCCCAGAAATCGCAAGTGAGCTTCTTCAAGGCCCCGCTGCAGAAATCTAGCATGCTTCTTTGGAGGCTGTTTCGCGCGGTGCGGCAGATCTTTACGCAGGAGGACTTTATCCTGCTGGAGGTGGAGGGCCAGAAGGGCGTGTTCCGGATGGACTCTGCGGGATACGTCGCGGAGGACTTTTTGATCATTGGGAATCCGGTGAGCATAAGGAGGTAGAGAATGGTTGAGCGCAGTGTACGATATCTATCTTCCAGTGTTTAATTCTTTTTGCTCTTGGTGCTTTGTGTCTGATGGAGCCGGGGTTCGATCTTATCTTTTTGCCAACCACCAGGAGCGAGGGGAACAATCATCATGTACATATACAGTCAATTCCAGAAGCATAGCATCTCTACTGTTAACCAGTGAGTTTATGAATTGTTTCCCAATAGCAACGACCAAGGCACCAAAACTGTAGATCGGATCGACAGCGGGCGCTGATAGGACGGATGCACGTGACCGAACGGCGCGTCGTCCCAATCGCCCGTGACGCGACCTCGAGTTATCACTGCGCCGAAACCCCTCGTAACACACTTGCGCCGTTCCATCTCCACACTTCCGGCCTGACCGTTTTAACCCACCGTCCTTGCCACTGCAGTCGCCGGGGAGCGACAGCACTGTCGCGGAGATGGGGAAGCTCATCAGACTCGAGCTTTTCAGTACGTTTTGTTGCCCCTCCGCACTCGGGCCATCGAGATGACTGACTTGATCACCACTACTAGATTTCAAGTCCTACAAAGGACATCACGTTCTTCTCTTTGGAGATGCATATTTCACGTCCATCATCGGGCCCAACGGGTCCGGGAAGTCTAACTCGTAAGTGGGGGACGGGAGGTTTTGAACCTGATTTGCGCTGACTCGTCCTAGGATGGATGCGATTTCATTCGTGCTAGGCATCAAATCATCCCACCTGCGATCGACCAACCTGCGCGATCTCGTCTACCGAGGCCGCGTGCTGCGCACGGCTAAACTCGACGCCGACGGGAACGCCATCGACGGAGAAACGAACGGCGAGGAGCCCGCTACACAGGATGGGACGGATGGCGGCGAGCCGTCGCAGGACGCGAACGGCACGAGCGATCCGCGCTCGGCGTGGGTGATGGCGGTGTACGAGGACGACGCGGGCGAGGAGCAGCAGTGGCGACGGTCGATCACGAGCCAGGGCGTCAGCGAGTACCGTATCAACAATCGCATTGTCACCGCGACGCAGTATAACGAGTCGCTGGAGGCGGAGAATATTCTGATCAAGGCTCGCAACTTTCTCGTCTTCCAGGGTGATGTCGAGGCTATTGCGTCGCAGTCGCCGAGGGATCTTACCCGCTTGATTGAGCAGATCTCTGGCAGTCTGGAGTATAAGGCTGAGTATGAGCGGTTGAAGGCTCAGGCGGAGGAGGCTTCCGAACAGCAGACTTCTCAGTTGAATCGTCGCCGGGGCATCAATTTTGAGGTTAAGCAGTACCAGGAGCAGAAGCGTGAGGCTGATAACTATGCTCGTAAGGCTGAAGAGCGTGATCAGGCTATCATTACTCATATCCTTTGGAAGCTTTTCCACTTCCAGCGTCTTATTGATGCCTCCAGTGCGGATATTCAGAAATATCAGGACGAGCTCAAGGAGTACCGTCGTGGTGTCGAGAAGTATGAGTTGAATGTCGAAGACGCGAAGAAGGACTACGCCAGGGTTGGTCGCGATGTGTCAAAGGCTGAGAGGAACATCCTCAAACAGGAAAAGGACATTGAGGAGGCCAACAATGCGCTTGTCCCTGTGGACGAAAAGGTCGACATCACCGTCAAGAAAGTCGAGCGATTCGCCTCTAGGATTGCAGAGATCAGTAGGGAACGCGACGCCCAGTCTTCCAACGCCAAGCAACTGGAGAAAGACTTAAAGGTCGTCGAAAAGGCGCAGGCTCAGTGGGAGGCTGAATGGCAGAAAACCATCAGCAAACAGGGGCGTCAGTTGAGCGAGGCCGACCAGCAAGATTACAACCAGCTCAAGGAAGAGGTCAACAAGCGATCATCTGCGGACCAGCTGAATCTGGACAATCTGCGGCGCCAGAGGAAGACTGAGGCCGAAGCATACAACAGCCTGAAGGGCAAGTTCGATGGTACCGAGTGGCAGCTTAAGACGCTAGAGTCAGACACGCAGTCCCTGTCCGAGCGCAAGTCATCTCTTAACGGCACGATCAAGTCTACATCCAAGGAGATTGACCACAAGAAGAAGGAACTCAACGCCCTGACTTCTGAGCGCCTCCGCGCGTCCCAGATGCGGACAGAGCTCGAGGAAAAGCTGCAGGTTGTCCTGAAGAAGCTTCTTGAAGCCGACGATGGCAAGAAGCAGACCGAGCGTGAGATTCGCGCCAAAGAATTGATCTCGACTCTGAAGCGGATCTTCCCCGGCGTGAAGGGCCGCGTCAGCGATCTCTGCAAGCCCAAGCAGAAGAAGTACGCCGAAGCAGTCAGCACCGTCCTTGGACGAAACTTTGATGCCATCGTCGTCGATAACGAGAAGACCGCCAAAGAATGCATTCAACACTTGCGCGACCAGAGAGCCGGCCAGGCGACCTTCATTCCTTTGGAGACGATCCAGGTCAAAGCGTTCCACTCGAACCTCAAGGGGATGCACCGAGCAATGCGCCCGGCGATCGAGACCGTCGACTATGACGATTCTGTCGCGAGAGCCATCAGCTACGCTTGCGGCAACGCCATTGTCTGCGACGACCTCGCGACCGCCAAGTATCTCTGCTACGAGCGAAACGTGGACGCCAAGGCCGTCACATTGGACGGAACAGTGATCCACAAGGGGGGTCTCATGACCGGTGGCCGCGGCCAACAGCAGAATTCGAAGCGCTGGGAAGACTCCGAGGTTGAGAACCTGTACAAGCTCAAGGACAAATTGATTAACGATCTCACCAATTTGCCCAAGGGTCACCGCAGGGGCACTGAAGAGGAAACGCTGCAGGGCGAGCTGGTTGGTCTCGAGCAGCGCCTTTCCTACGCCCGCGAGGAGCTCAAGGCCCTGGAGAGAAACCTTCAGAGCAAGCACTCCGAGCTTGACTTCTTCAAGCGCCAGCTGGAAGACCTGAGACCCAAGTACACAGAACGCCAGGAGACGCTGAACGAGCTCGACCAGACGATCGCCACATCCCAAGAGGCAGTCAGCAGCGTGGAGGACGAAGTGTACCGCAAATTCTGCAAGCGCCTCGGGTACCAGAACATCCGCGAATACGAAGTCCAGCTCGGGTCCTTGCAGGAAGAGGCCGCCCAGAAGAAACTGGAGTTCACGACGCAGAAGAGCAGGATCGAGAACCAGCTCAGTTTCGAGAAGCAGCGGCTGCAGGCTACCAAGGACCGCATTGCCGGTCTGCAAGCTCAGCTCGAGCGCGATGAGAGCCTGATCGAGGAACTCAGGGCGGAGCAAGAGCAAATTGGCAACCGGCTGGATGAGCTGAACGCCGAGCTTGATATCTTGCGGGAGAAACTGGATGAGCAGCGCCAGGCTTACGAGCAGTCGGGTGAGAACCTCGCCCAGCATCGCAGGGAGCTCCAGAAACGCAGCCGCGAGGTTGAAGGCGCACTGAAGCATGTCAACGCCCTGGAGGCAGAGATCCAGCGCAATTCGTCCAGTCGATATGCCCTCCTTCGACGGTGCAAGCTTGAAGACATTGATATTCCGTTGACGGAGGATTCGAACGCTCTGGACCAGCTTCCCATCGACGACTTGGTCCAGGCCGTGGATCCAGATGCGATGGAGGTGGACGACGATAACGACCAGGCCGGTCAAGGCATCCAGGATTATGGCATTGAAGTCGACTTTGACTCATTAGGAGACACCCTTAAGGAGGTACGTCACGTATATTTACCATACGAAGCTCGCGCTAACTGGATCCAGGAATCCGACGAGAAACTCGAAGAGGAGCTCCTCGAAAAAGTGCGGTCTCTCAACAGCGAACTGGACAAGATGGCACCGAACACGCGCGCCATGGAACGCCTCGAGAGCGTTGAGAACAAGCTCCGCAGCACAGAGAAGGAATTTGAGCAAGCGCGCCGGCACGCCCGCAAAACCAAGGACGACTTCGAGGAGACGATGCACAAGCGGTCCGAACTGTTCAACAAGGCCTTCTCCCACATCTCGGAGCAGATCGGGCCTATCTACCGAGAGTTAACCAAGAGTGCGAACTACCCACTTGGTGGACAAGCGTAAGTGTTGCCTTCCCTCTACGAAATCCGTCGATCCCTCTAACAAAGCAAATCAGATACCTGGACATCGAGGACTCAGACGAGCCCTATCTAGACGGCATCAAGTACCACGCCATGCCCCCGCTCAAACGCTTTCGAGACATGGAGCACCTCTCAGGTGGAGAGAAGACCATGGCCGCCCTGGCTCTGCTCTTCGCCATCCACTCGTACCAGCCTTCGCCGTTCTTCGTGCTCGACGAGGTCGACGCCGCCCTCGACAATGTCAACGTCGGCCGCATCGCAAACTACATCCACGACCACGCTGCCCCAGGCATGCAGTTCATCGTGATCAGTCTGAAGACGGGCCTATTCCAGAACAGTGAAGCCCTGGTCGGAATCTACCGTGACCAGGCGGAGAATAGCAGCAAGTCGTTGACGCTGGATGTGAGTATCTTACCTACTGCTTCATTTACTTCCCTTCCCTCCTACAAAAAAGACAAATGACTGACTGACTGTCGTTCAGCTCCGGAAGTACAACTAGCCACAGAGTTTGTAGCTCTTTATCTATTATCTTACTTTACTTCTTTATTCTTTATTTATTTATTCCTTTCTTTGCCCATTCATGCTATTTGTAGAATAGTTGTTGCTGCGGTTCGGTCTCCTTTCCTTATGGTTGATTTATGTTATACCTCGATGGCTGGGTGGGGTGCAGGTATGGTATAGCTAGCTAGCTATGTAGGTTTATACTTGCCTGCAGTGGATCTATATGTTTACCTGAACAGTCGACTACCATCCTACAACACGATACAGTACCTACCAAATTAATCTTCCGGACAAGGCATCTCGGCTGCAACTTGAGCAGTAAGGTAAATAGTGTGGTTAGTTCAGGAGTTGTCAGGTGCTGGTAATTTGTCTGCTATGGTCTTATTGTCCAATGACTATCACAGTATTAGTGTCTATATCTTGTTCAGTGGCGTGGCTCTAAGAATGTATTAAACTTCTTGGCCAGACTTGGAAGAAAAACAAAGTCATATCTAAACAGTATGTAAATATATATATACCCCCTCGTGACCGATAAAGTCCCAGTCATCTACATCGGCGAATGGCATGGCTCGAGATGAGGACATGCATTGAGTTGGGTGGCTTCGACGTCCTCCAAATAAATACTCGACACTACGTGCTATGCAGAAAATAAGAACAAACGTAGCTGATATCAGATTCTCAAGCCCGACGCACATAGATGGGACGGGCCGGGAGTCTCCTTTAATCGGCTTTTTGATAATCGCAGTTGATCTATACTTTCATTTGCCGGTGTAATATCAAGATGATGCTTCTGGTAGTATACTTGATAACCTTGACATATATATCCGCTGCGCTGTCATCTATGGCATCTACTAAGCATCAAAAAGTCTGTATTGAACCCTCTTATCTGGGTTATCCCTACTGGTCAGATGCATACATGTTAGTAAAAAAAAAAAAAAAAAAAAACCAGGTGATCCAGATCCAATCTTGATTTTTGTTGACAAAGTGCTATTAGTGGCAAAGTCGTCGCCAGCTGGAACTGGGGAATGAGCCAAATCGGCTCGGGATCTCCACGCAGGGGATCGTCCACTTCATAGGGTAGATCTTGTGAGGAGAGGAGGGGAAACATTGGACCTGAGAGGTAAACTGCAGGAGAGCTGTCTCAAATCAAGTGGATAACGCTATGTCCTGAGCGGAATGAGTGAGTTTACCCTGATCAGGCATCAACTTGGTAGAAGCGCTCAGGCCTGTGTGAGAGATCGGTATCAAAATATGAGCGAGTTCTCGCTTTGAGTTTAGCTTCCTTCGTAAATATGCTGATTTCCTTCAATGCTAGCTTGATAAGAGTTTACACCAAGTCCATGTGGCGATCATAGGAAAACGTGAAAGCCCAGAGTTGATGCTCTGCATTTACTTGTCAGAGCGAATCAGTTACCCTTCATTGAGCAAGTACCCCCATGTATTATACCATGTCGGTGAAAGTTTGCAGGCAACCTGGTAATGAGTATCTTTGACCTCTGCTGCGTGATCAGCACCTATGTTCAAGGAGCACTGGCCTCCAACACTCCAACCCTGTGGTGCCGCCCTTTAGGGTGCCGACTCCTACCTCTGTTGCGCGTAATAGAGAATAAAGCACGTCCACATACATGGTAAGACAACGATTGCTACGGTGCTCGGTAGCCAGTCATGTCTAGCGACGCCACGCGGGGAACAACTACCCTTACTATGGCAGCATCATGACCACGGCTATGCTCGGCAGCGGAGATAACGCGCGCATCGCCATCATCCCACTGGAGAAAGACCACAAGGCGGCGTATGCAGCCTACGAAATGGGTAGGTGACCCGCTTCGCCGCCATCAGTATGAGTAAATTTCAGTTTTCGGCTGGTGCGAAACACGCGGAATGGCATCCGGCCGCTAGGTGCTGCTTTCGGTTGCCTTCAGAAACCTCTTGATCTAGTCTCGTGCAGCGGCCAGCCGAAACCACATCCCAACAGGCGTTTCCTGGTATGGATGGCGATACTGCTAGGGTCTGTAGAGGAGATAGATGCAGAATGCGCTAACCGGTCAGATGGCGGCGGTAATGGCCAGTAGCGTGGTCGAGATTGAAACAGTACCTCGTCACAATGGCGCATTTTGGGGTGAATGAAGAATCCGGGAATATAGATCACTAGGTTTGTCTTCTGGAGAGCAAAATCGAAACGACTGTGCCACACGACCATTGTTCGGAATGTTTCCTGGGAGGGCCGCAAGAAAACTGGAACTTTCCTGGCCGGTCCTCGGAGCAGATTATGAAAAGCAACCTCTTTTGGACGCCCACTCGAGAGTTCGGGGAGTGGGGTTGCAGAGATCCGGGTTGAGATTAACTCAATCATCGTAAGGTGGCAAGAAAGTAGTAGCCACGCTTTCCGAATACGAGCAATCCAAAGCCACCAACAGACTCAAACGACGGGGCGGTTGGCATGATCTTGACCATCTATCGTGGAAACACAATAACGCCCCAGTAACCGGAACTAGCCAACCAAAGCTCACGGTCAACACCAGCAGGTGAAAAATTAAATAGTGTGCTGCAAGATAAAAATATAATCGGTTATGCAGACTGGCAACAAACTTTTCCCGGGAGAGAGTCTGTCGGGCCAGTGATCGATGTTTGAGGAGGGCACACGTCAATCTTCCCCCGTAGCTGCCAGAAATAAGTTATGCATCAAGTGACCGGTGTGGGAGAATGACTGATCTGCATCGACGGGTGCGATCTCTCATAAAGTCTCGGTCCACAGTGGCCCTGAATTGACTGGTCGATTCTCCCAGGTGCTCAGACTCCAACGTACTATTTGATCCGTAATAATTAGGCAACTGATTTTTCGTTTGAACTATAGCCGTCGAACAACTCTCGCTTAATATGAGGTTGTTCCTGAACCGAGCGAGAGTGATTAGTACGATGTTGTATGAATTTGTCAGGGCCTGAGGGCTGCAAACAGGAGATATAGACGGCGAACGGGCGTGGATGCCTGTCTGGCTCGACCCTGGATGCCGCGCTGTGGTTGTTATGGGCTATCATCAGATGACTGAATCACCAAGAACTCAATTGTCATACGTCAACTGTGACAGTAAGAGACGTGAGTTGAAAGTAGAGAAGGAAAAGCAAATCTGAAGGCCCACTTTCCCCGCAAAGATGCGAGGGGGTGAAATCTCGCTGCTCCTGTTCTTCGCCAAGTTCTTTCTATCCTTCGCTGGAAGACATTGCGTTTGTTTCTCGGGTGGCGTAAGCTGAGATTGAAGGTGGAAATGACAGAAGCACATTGTATACACCACGTCGGAGGAGTAGTAACCGGCGTCAATCTGGTGGAATGCGAAGGGTCTATGGCCATTCAAGACCTATTTGCTTCTTTGACCTTCCCTGGACTGTTGTTGATGCAGGCCATATTTTATATCCTGAGCCGGTTGCCGCAGTCGTATACAAACTCCCAGTGGAGAACGCCCAATGGCCTACACTGGAGATCTTCTCCGTGAAGGTTGAGACAAACACTTGCTTTCCACTTAGAAAAAAGCATTGTGTAGCAGTGTGTCCAAATCAGGTCGGGTCCAAGCATGTCGCTTAGCCACTGGGAGTAATTCCGGATAAGCACATCGATCACTTGAGTGGTTTAATTGCAAATCTGGAAGACACGAAGGGAGTCTATTCCGTTACACATAAGAATAAAAGTTAGGAAAGCAAAAGCGTACTTCTGATAGGATACCACGGTGGATTTGCGGACAGGGTGGTGGTCTTGAGGAGGTAATCAGACTCCACAGCACGCGCTGACTCGCACTCAAATAGAATAACAATAAAAACACGAATTAATTTCTCTTGAATTTTATTTTTTTATTTATTTATTTATTTATTTTTTTTTTTTTTGGAAAAAGAGGAAGGAAGCACCAACGGAAGTCAGATTCTCTTGATCCGGACAGGGGGGTTGTTCCCACTGGCGGGAAATAGATACTATCCACACTGCGTTTGGAGTGGACCAAGTCACTAACGTCCACTTGATGTCACCCATGCTGACGGGCTGAATGGGCGCTAGTATTGGGACTGTAGCCTGCCGGTTGGAGAGTCTCGAAGCATCCTGCATTCGTAATTCGAGCTATACGGTGGCAACCCTACTCCTAGAATAGGACTCTGGCTAGGATGGCCGAAGCAACTTCTATTTCTTTTAGCCAGTAATATCATCCTCTTTGGTAAAATGGGACGCAGCCATCAAAGACTGAACATGGTGATTATGTATATGGTGATAGATCCTGCCGTCGTCTGCCATGCCAGGCCTTACCAATCAAGATTCGATTCGCGATGTATCCACAGATCAAGAATGACGATCCCAGAGACGTACCATGCAGGCATGGGCCCCAAATCCCTGCCAATGTCTGAGGACGCAGATCATCGCTTGATTCAACAAGTATAATCTTATAGAGTTGAGGGTAGGCCCGGTCATGACGGATAGCTTGTTCGACAAATCTGGATTCATGGGATGAAGCACTAGGAAAAAGAAAAATAGCACTAGTATTAGCATCCGCATCCGTATCGGCATCTCCGTCCATGCGATACAAAGTGTCCATGGCATATCAGACGTTTCAAGTTGGTTTGATCGGCGGGAATATTGATCAGTGTAGAACCCCATGGGCGTTCACAGCGTATCTCACTTCAGGTTTGGCATTCTGAATTGGAGACTCCGCACGCCACCCCATCGGCCCCGAAACTCAAAGGGGGTTTTGAGCCAAGAAGATTTGGAAAGATTAACGCCGCAGTGGGCCATCGTAATGCTCGATTTACACGCAGCTATGGAGACGGGCCGTCATGGATGGGACCGGGGCTGACCAAAGAGGAATTTGCCCGTATGTACCTATTTGTTTTCCTTGCATTAGTTTGGACATCGTACTGGCCAAGGGCTGCGTTGCGCTGAAGAGACATGATCTGTTAGTCAGAGATCTTGGAAATAGTACTTTCTCCTTTTCCCTCGCTCATTTTCGTGAACTCCAATAAAAGTAAAGTTTCTTTTTGCCCTGGACATAAAGTATATTTGGATGCCGGCAGCCCATGAAAAGCGCCCGAGCCGTAAGCATGAAACCATAGAACTCCAAGCCTGAAAATCCTCCTGCAGTCTTTCATGAACAATCATATAAATCTATCACAGCGTGTCGTACCAGTCTCCTGGATACACTGTTGATCGAGAGCCCTCCATTTGACCTCCTTCATCCCCTCAAGACTTACTCGTTACGGCTGTTCGGGCTGAGAGGAGTCTTTTCTGTGCGTGGGACTGTCTTCACGTCGTGATCATATTTCAAGCATGTCCAGTCCTGGGTACAATATGGATGCGATAGGTCATCCCGTTCCGGCAAAGGGGGATGAGCACCCTCACATGCTGTCCTACCATGACATGACTGCTCAGCCAAGACCAGCGGTATGAGATAGAAAGGCCCCGGGGCTCCCACGAATACTCAACGAGTCATTCATCCACTAATAAGATAATATATTTAGAATCTTCAGTGCTCTCCTTCGGCGACGTTCAGCCCGCCTTTCACTCACTTTGCGCTCCTGTACGTCGACCGCAATGGTGAGCTCCAGGTAGAAGCATCGCCCTCACTCATGGGCTATGAGAGATCCATATTCACACAGGAGGTGAGAGATCGGTTTCTCAAGTCCACGAGCTTTGGATGGCAGGCGAATTTGCCCAGTTTTCACTCCAGTAAGTCGAGACCATTCGAAGGTGAAGTGAGGAAACCGAAGGAGAGACGTGAGTATCTAACTGAACGCGCCTTAGGCTCTGTAAGTCACATGGACGGCGATGTCACGGGGAAGCAGCCTTATGTATTTGGCATGCAACAAAATGCCTCAGGCTGGTACGGTCCGCCAGGGCCAGCAAGGCCTGCGCCAACTGGACTCATTCCGTGCGAGTGGCAGTCATTGCAAAACAACAAGCGGCACCGGCGCAATATGAGGCGCATGGACTCTGGAGTTGACAGAGACTCGAGCTCATCCTCTCCGAGCTCTTCTATCCGCTGGACAGCACTCCGTGTAGGGGACAAGGAAACCCTTCGGAGCTACTACGATAAGGCATTCGAAAACTTCCAGCAGCTCAATTGTCGCGCCATCGCAAAAGCCTTCGTCAAGCTGGTGGAGCCTCGCAAGCAGGTGAATCATCCGTATAATGGACGCAAGACGGCCGCAGGGTTGTCTCAGCGCGTGGACCCGGAATTGACGAAGCCTCAATGGTGGCCAGCGGGGGTGACACACAAGGAGCCGGATCATCTTCTCAAATCTGGTAAGAGGCGATGGTGTGATACAGTTACTTGCAGGTACTAATGTGTGACTGGCGTTCTGCAGACCGAATCCGCCTCCTAGTACATATTCTATGCGAGCTGCGGGAGTCCCATGGTATTACAGCCGACAAGTTGAAAGATGCGGGCCAGGACGTGCGGCGTCAAATTATGCCTGCAGAGCGTATACAAGTTTTGGATGAGATTTACTATGTCCGGGATATGGAAGAAATGTACTTGGATGGAAAGATCAGTATGTGTCCGAGCGACTACCTCCAAAACCAGGAACATTGTTGCTAACCGCAAGACAGGTGCCGATACTGTGGTCCACGTTTCTCATGTCCACATGGGCGAAGCTGGCGCCTCGGAACTAGAAGATGGAGCCACGACCAACCTTCAGAGTCTGCCCGTTCCCATCATTACAGTGAAATCAGATGCATACAACCGGCCAGAGCCGCACCAGCAGAATATCGACCCTAGCCTGGACCCGCATTCGACGCGCAAGGGAGGATTTCTGCCTCCTTCTCCCGTCTCGGTCCCTTCCGTCAGTCGGAAGAATTCCTTGGACAGCAGTGTCTCCACTTCCTCGTCAGATCTCGTTTCATCGATGATGACTTCAGCAGAGCCCGGGCGGACTCTCTACGCACCAAAAGACGTGCATGCCACCGGAGCGACCTGTCTCCCAGAGTATTTTGCCCAGCACCAGTCTACAGCTCACAATACACAGCCCGGGTTTTGGGATCCACTGCACCCTAGCCAAGCCTCAATGTCGTTTCAGGGTTATTAAACATTGATCTCCCTGTGGGAATGTGATAGGTGTTGTGGTTTTTTGGTTTTTATGCATTTTTGGGGTATATCTGATTAGCCTTCTTGTCTGGTGGGGTTCTGGAATATTCTTGGAGTCGATGTATTGAAAGGAAGAATTATAGGATAGATAGATCGCAAAACAATCAAGTGTTTGAACTTGGCGCTATGCATGATATTAGGGGTTTATACTAATTCAAGAAAGACGCGGAGTAAAGGAAATGGGTAGAGAGACTGCCACTCTTCTAGCAGATCTCTCACTCAATCTGTAAACATGTTGATCCTCGGGTAATGTACAGATGATATCACATGGGTTATCACATCGTGATCTTGTTCGCAGCCATGCTTCAACTCTTTGGAATCAGACTAGATATTTGATCTTCTTCACTTAGCCTAAAGATCTATACCCTCAATTTATCACTTTATTGATTCGACCAAGACTAATTCATGTGTGTTTTATTAGCTCAAATTACAAGTTTAACCTGATAGACTCACTAGTATTGCATCATCCTACTATTTATAGTAACATAGCTGTTTATGCTGCGCGGAGTTGTACACACCAGTAGTCTTCACGATAGTCCATTCAAACCAGACTCTAGGCGCGATAATTCCAAAAGACGATGGTATTTCACCCCATAGAAGCCTTTTGAGTTTACTGATCTACTCCGTATACAAAGTTTCTTGGTTCTGCCGATCCCGCATTCCCGACCGATTAGACGGACTGACCGACCCGACGCGACCACCACCGTCTCCACCAACCGGATGGTCCATCTTCAGCACACGTGAATCCTCATCCTTCCAACTTGTCCTCGTTTTCCTCCCTACCACCCTCTCCCTACATCCCCGCACGTTCTCACTTTTTCCATTTGTTAGAGCGTCTTGGGTCATGCGCCTGGCACGCTGACTCGGACTGGTTGTTTGTTTACTCTCTTCGCATCAAAGCGGAATTAAAGCTTGGGCACGATCGGCCTCGGAAGTACCAGGGAGTTGGCTCGTTGAGGGGAAACGTGGGTATAATTCTCAAGATTAGCCTGTGGTTGTTCTATAGGACTTGTCTGGTTTGTTCATGTCCCTCTCCTAGCGTTTCTCTTCTTTCCCCTCGAGGCCTCATCCCACTCCCGATCTCTTGTTCCTGTCACAGGACATACGTCACTCCTACCGATCAAAATGGGAATACTGACTTTTGGACGTTTTTTTAGTCGATCATTTCTCACTCATCACAACGGACCGACGATTCTCACTTTCCAGCAGAAACTCATCATGGAGTCTGCTGGTACTTACATACACTCGGGAGGCGAATCCCCCACTCTGGAGCACAGTACGATGGGCTCGACAGCCGACGAAATGTCGGACTTGGAGGACTTAGGATCCGCTAGCTACTATTCGCCCTCAGCCTCACCCCAGAGACCTGGAATGTCGCGCGGCTCGTCCTACTCCTACCAGGATGACTGGGAGACCCTCCCGGCGTTGGACCAGCTTTCTGTATTTGACCTGCTGGACAATCTCTCCTTGTCTGACCGACTGGAAAAGCTGCACCGGACTATCAACGCACAGACGGAGAAAGTGCGGAAGCAGCGGGAGAAGCTGAAGTCGACCTCGGCCAACGCCAAGGACCGCGTCGTGGGGGAGTGGAAGAGGCGGGTTCCCACGGCGGACGAGCGACTGGACAAGTACCGCCGCCGCATGAGGCGTGGGGTTGAACGGTTAGGGAAACAGTGGAATGCGACTGCTACGGTGACCTTGCGTGAGAAGATCGCCTTCATTGCTGGGGTGCTCAATATCTTCATCAGCGGTTATCTCCTCGGATCGTTCCCCCAGTACTTCTACATTTGGTTCAGTGTGCAGTTGGTCTACTTTATGCCCATCCGGTACTACGAGTATCACAAAAAGGGTTATCATTATTTCCTTGCCGACCTTTGCTACTTCGTCAATTTGCTCTGCATATTGTCCATCTGGGTCTTCCCGCGATCCAAACCACTTTTCATCAGCACGTTTTGCCTGACCTTTGGAAATAACGCGGCTGCGATTGCCATGTGGCGGAACTCCATGGTGTTTCACAGCATGGATAAGATTGTCAGGTAAGACTCTTTACGGGCCCATCTATGCGACGAGTGAAATTAACGTGGGGCCAGTCTGTTCATCCACATCATGCCACCGGTGTCTCTCCACTGCATGGTGCACTTGACCCCGGCTGAGGTTCTCCAAACGCGATTCCCAGCGGTCTACGAGATCAAATATAGTCAGCCGGGATCGCCACATCACTACTCTCTGTTCGCCATGATGTGCTGGGCCACCGTGCCGTACGTTATATGGCAGGCGGCATATCATTGTTTCATCACAGTGCGTCGGGCAGAGAAGATCGCCGCCGGACGGCCCACCAGCTTTACGTGGCTCCGCAAATCGTATGCCAAGGCATGGATCGGGAAACTGGTCCTTAGCCTTCCCGAGGCGTTGCAGGTTCCCGCGTTCATGCTGATTCAGTATCTATACGCTATCCTGACTATGATCCCGTGTCCCATCTGGTTCTGGTCATCGACGGGTAGCGGGATCTTTTTGTCAGTGCTCTTCGTTCTGAGTATATACAATGGCGCCACTTTCTATATTGACGTCTTCGGCAAACGTTTCCAAAAGGAGTTGGAGGAGCTCAAGAAGGATGTTGCACGCTGGCACTCCTCGCCTGAAGGTGCAACGATCCCCGTCTCCGACAGTGGCGTGGGCTCCTCGGCCAAGGGTTCTGACGAGAAATCTCCCGCGAATGAGGCCACTTCCGACAAGACAAGCCTTGATCGGATCCCTCCACTTGATGCCCAGGTCGTCTCCACCGGTGCGCAAGGACCGGATGCTGAGGGTCATTCAACGGTCCGCGAGAGGAAGTAGGTGAATCGTTTAGGGTGGTAATCATCCGTACCACAGCGTCAATCTGGGTTGCCTTTTTCTCCTTCATCATATTTGTTTGCTTCTTCGACTTGCCTTGTCTCTGCGTCTAGAGTGTTATTTGCGAGTTCATGATACCCATCCCTTCACTCATTTGGATATGCGTTGGACGGTTGATAAACGTAGGATTGATGGATGAGACCAGCTGTGATATACATACTTTCTATACGTCTTCTTGGTTGGATGAAGCTCTACATCGCTTACCGGACTTGTACAGAAAACTTCCACAAAAACACGTTACTTGCTTAATATATCTAGATTACTTGGACTTGACGACGTGAACTTGTACTGAGCACATAGGATAGGGAGGACATGGGCTATGATGCAGTTGAAATTCAACACCGACCTTTGGGCGAGTGATCAAACTCACCTCAACTCGCATTCCCGGAGGTTGGAACATGGATGCTCGGAGTTCAAGGTATCAATCACAGCCGCCTTAATCAGTTGCACCCTCTTTAATCATATCTGACACCCACTCCGCAATAGCATAGAGGTTTGCCATCGGATGTCCACAAAGTTGCAGCGGCTGAATAGACGCATCAACCACTCGTACATTCGTAGTTCCGTACACCTTCAGCCGGTTATCCACCACTCCTCCCATGGAACGAGGGAGCATGGACGTGGTTCCAATGACATGGTAGTTTGGGGTATCTGTGCTCACCCTTGTATGAGAATACAGTATGGACAATAGATGGGGGTAGGTTAGACTTACACTGCTCTCCTATCCACGTTGCCCACGTTTCATCTGATGCATCGTCCGGAACAACTGACAGCCCTGGTAATGATTCGTTGGCAATGAGGTCACCGAATTCGCCTGTCTTGTACATCTTGCGGAGAAACTTGGACATGGCAATCTGAACCTGAACATCCCAGTCCAGCATGCCATAGTTGGGATTCACAACCGGCGGTATTGTAGGATCGGCAGAGACAATATGGGAGTTTCCTCGAGCAAAAGGGAGTAGACCCCAGTATCCAGTGTGAATTGACTGGTCTCCTCTCAGGAGGAAGACAAATTCCGCAACAGGGAGATCTTTGCTGAAGATGTGATCATGTTGGATTTCGAACAGCCTAAGAAGGTCCTCGGTTTTCATGGCCCCGTGGCTCGCATTAGCAGTGTCATTGGCATATTGAACGAGCTGGGACCGCGTCGATGCCGCAACCGACTCTACCGATGACCCAAAGATGTCGGGTGCTGAAGCGAATGCCACTGTTCTGGTTCCCGTTACGGGTGTATTCGTGGATACAACGATTGATGTGTTTAGTTGATCCTGTAGGTTCTCTCCCACGCTGGGGAGGTTGATTTGCACGGGGATGTTGAGCTTCCGGAGAATACTATACTGCCATCAGCACTTCCCTAATTGAAGCGCTTGGATGGATTGTACCTTGGATTCCCAACACCAGAACGCTCCAAGATAGCAGGTGATCCCAGAGCACCAGCAGCCAGAATGACTTCCTTCCGAGCATGGATGACATGTCTTTTTTTACGCCCCATAATTACCTCAACCCCAGTCGCGGTAAGATCACCTTCATTTCCTCCCTGATTCCGATCTCCCCACACTATCCGATTGACCAACGTATTCAGTTTCACATGCAAGTTTGGCCGATTCTCGTACGGCCAGTAATATGCACGGGCAGCATCATTCCGAACATTTGCCACATCCACAGTCGACGGGTGGATGGTGAATCCTCGCATGTGTCCTGAATTCAAATCCGGGTTCGGCGGGATACCCATGGACCCTAGAGTGCGATTGAATACTGTTGTCAGATCATGGTCACCTTTGTGTAGATCAAAGAAGCCCACAGATAGCGGACCGCTGGATCCATGGTACTTCGGATCAATCGAAACACCAGCTTCGATCTGTGTTTGGTTGGGGGCGCTGATGTTTTCACTTCTGAAGTAGTATGGGAGGAGCTTCCGCCATGTCCATCCATCATTACCAATCTCTTGCCATGAATCGATCTGTGCAACTTCTGCGCGTGCATACGCCGCCCCTGGAAACAGCATTCAGAAAACATCTCACACGCCATACAGACTGAGTTTGGTGAATGAATTACCGTTCATGACACTCGTTCCTCCCAGTGCCTTGCCAGCGCGCAGAACCTGGGTTCGTCCACCATAGGCCTGTGGTACGGTTTGATATGCCCAGTCAATGGAGCTGTCATAGGTATAGTTCAGACGGTCGATATCAGTCACGTTGATATTATCCAAGACCGATGGTCCTGCTTCAATGACGAGGACTGAGGTCTTCGGGTCTTCCGACAACCGGTGGGCAACGACCAATCCACTCGTTCCTCCCCCTACGATGATGTAGTCATACTGGGCAGCTATCGTCGCTGCCAGAAGGAGCATGAACCATGGAAGAACCATCATAGGCCTAAGATCCGCCGGACTGAGTTTTCAAAGAGAATATCGATTGCAGCTTCACCTCGAGTGACTCCTGGCCCGAGGTGCGGGGGGTCAAGGCGAATATTTATCTTCTAAACCATTCCGTCAAGGGTTGTTTTGGAACAACCAGATAGGTATAATCGCATACAGCCATGCAGGTCTGGTCTTCAACTCTTCAAGATGGGACATCGGCGATCACCGAAGTTTACCCGGAGACCATTGTGAATTGACGTATCCCTAGACCCCAGTTGTCAACACAAGGGTCGCTAGAAGCCTCGGGAAACATAGTGTGGAGGAGTATCAATGGATGCAGACCCCCGCACAGGTCTTGGCCCCCGGCAATTCCATCACTCAGGTCCGAAATTCATTCCTACAGCAAGATGTGCTCGATCAACAACCGAACTTCCCAAGTTAGCCGGTGGGCTGATATCTACGGGAAACGGTTGGTAGTGGCAATCCTAGGGAGTATGCAATTCCTCATCCAGTGGACTCCTGTCAATGGACATGACAGCTCCACAGCTCCACAGCTACGGCTTCTCGGTCTGCGAGCCCTATTTGACATGTCTATATCGTGTTATCGAGGGCGGGGGGCACTAATCTTAAAGCTAGAATGCAAGTACGAGCCAAGCAGCCCCGCTCGCAGTATAACATTGTAACTCTCCAATTCTAAACAGCCAAAACTGTATGGTCATCTCGGATGGCGGCATCATGTCACGCAGGGTCTTTTTGTTATCACGGTGTAGCATAGTCCCTGACAATTCTGTTAAGAGTATGCTAACTACAGGATTAAGATTACTGTATATGTTTCTTTCTATGGATCAACAGTGAATCAGTCATTATCTTTAGCACTGGCTCTTTTTCAGACCAGAGATTCAGGTCACTATACTATTCTCAGATTAGAATCATACATGATCACTCTGGAGAAATTCTTATATCTCTAGAAGCAGCTCTTGATATCAAATCAATAATTCATTACTAATTTAAAGTTTTAAAGTTTACATGAAATTGCTTGAATAACCTGAAAGATTCTTATTGACCAGCCCGATACTCTCCTATACTACTTTTTTTTGGGGTTTTTTATTTTTTTATAGTACCTGTACATACTTAGAAATCCATGTAATCTTAACTTCTTCTCTGTGAAAATTTATATATGATGATATAGATCAAGATGCTTCACCTTTCATAAGGTACAATAAAGTCTTGGCACCCACAAACTCCGACAGTCCAGACTAACTCCGGATCCCGTGGTATCACGTGCCGGGCCACTTCGCCTCGCACGCCTCGGAGTGAACGACGCCTCTCAAGCCCAATCCCCACCACTGCTCCCAGATTTCCTTCAATTTCCTGTCTGGTGAGCCTCTCTTCATTTGGAACGCTTTTGGACGCTGTTGTGCTATTTTTCTTGATTTGCTCGCCCTCGAGCCCCCCTTTTCTAAAATTTCCGCCATGTCCGTCGCTATGAGATCGGCTCGGCTTGTACGCGGCAACTCCGTGATCCGCCCTGGTTTAATCGGTATGTGATCTTTGCCTCTTTGGATACGTGTTATCTTCGATATGAGCGACAGGTTTGGTGATCGGGATAGAACACAATGACTGATAAGCAATTTCTAATCAGCCCGACCGCGCTTGGCGGGTGCACTTGGTGCGGCTTCGGCCGCGAACCTCCGGCTGAACGGGAGAGGCCTCCCCTCGCACGTCCAGGCCCTTGCCATCCTGGTCTCGCCCCAGCGCGGATATGCCACGGAGCACTCGACTTCGACGTCCGCTGCGTCCGACCGATACCCGCCCCCGGGCTTCAACGCCCAGCAGGCCCAGAAGCCGCTTTCCCCGGAAGCGTCGCAACAGAATCAACAGGTGGCCGGGAAGGCTGACCTGTCCGTTGCGTCGAAAGATGCGCACAGCAAGGCACACCCGGCCGAGTCAGGCGTCGTCAGAGTCGTTGCAGAGCAGGCCAACAAGAAGGTAGCGGAGGAGAAGAAAGAGCAGAAGAAATTGACGATGGGGCAAAAGATCAAGAAGGAGGTCCAGCATTACTGGGACGGGACCAAGCTGCTGGCCACTGAGGTCAGGATCAGTTCGCGGTTGGCGTTGAAGATGGCAGGAGGATACGAGCTGAGCCGAAGGGAGCAGAGACAGGTGTGATTGAACTATCCCTGGTGTGGTCGGTCCAGTGGCTAACTTGATTGATGTTCAGCTCCAACGTACGGTCAGGGATCTCGGTCGATTGGTCCCCTTTTCCATGTTCCTCATCATTCCCTTTGCGGAGCTGCTGCTCCCCGTTGCCTTGAAGATCTTCCCCAATCTCCTGCCCAGCACATACGAGGGCCAGAAAGCCCGTGAAAAGAAGGCCCTGAGCCTGAGCTCGACGCGCAAGGAGGTGTCTGGATTCTTGAAAGACACCTTGCGCGAGAGCGGCTTGCCGTTGACGGCCGCTACGGTCAAGAACGAAGAGTTCGCCGAATTCTTCAAGAAGATCCGCACCACCGGCGAGACGCCCTCGACCGACGACGTGATCAAGGTCTGCAAGATCTTCAAGGATGATCTGACCCTGGACAACCTGTCCCGGCCGCAGCTGGTCGCCATCTGCAAGTACATGAACCTGAACTCGTTCGGCACGGACGCCATGCTCCGGTACAACATCCGCCACCGGATGCGCCAGATCAAGCGGGACGACCGTGCCATCTTCTACGAGGGTGTGGAGTCGCTCTCTGTGCCCGAGCTGCAGATGGCCTCCGCGTCGCGTGGTATCCGCACGCACGGAGTGTCACCCGCGCGCCTGCGCGAGGACCTCACGATGTGGCTTGACCTGCGTCTGAAGCAGGGCGTGCCCTCGACGCTCCTAGTGTTGAGCAACGCCTACGTCTACGCGCAGGGCGGCAAGGAGGCGGAGATGTCCTCCCAGATCGAGTCTCTGCAGTCGGTGCTGTCGAGTATCCCTGAGGAGCTGTTCCACGAGATCGAGCTCGAGGTGCACAACGCCGAGGGAGCCGCCACGAACAAGCAGCGTCTGGAGGTCATCAAGGAGCAGCAGGAGCTGATCGAGGAGGAGAACGAGCAGAACAGCGAGAACGAGGAGAAAGGCATGGCGGCGCCCAAGGACACGGAGGATATCGACGAGAAGGACGAGCACGATGCCAAGTTCAACCAGTCGGATGAGGCGAGCGAGGCTCTCAAGGAGGGCGAGAAAGTCGAGGAGCAACCTGTCGATTCTATCCCCAAAAATAAGAAGGACAACTAGAGTCTCCCCCACGCTTTCTTGCTCTCTCCCTCTCTCTCTTTCATCTCACTCCCGCCCTCTGTCATGCAGATACCCTGGCATGGTTGATTCCCTCTCACTCCTATCTTCTTCTCGTGTGTCATTCTTACCTGATAGACTTTTTCTTCCGTTAATGGAGTGGGGCTGGCTGGTTATCATTCCAAGTGTATTGTATTTTTTTTGTGATTTACTGATCTATAGATGGGAAATACCTGAAACCATACTGAATTTGAATTATTAACTGTGAAAATGGCTTATAAGCATGATTAGTCGTAGGTGATTATTCCGGTACATACCGTAGTTTTAAAATTAGTCACATACAATCATACAACAACACGGATAGTATCAGCACGGATAATCCTCCAACCCATGACTAGATAGATATCCTAAGTGATACTTTGAGTGAGTCCACCATTCAAGACTTGAGGAGGTACGCCACAACGAACCACGTGGAGACAGTCTGTCGAATGACAATAGCCCGTCGGCAACAGTACAATTACATAGATTTTGAACAGACTCATCCATGGGTCGAGCCCTTGAGGATCAAGTTTATCAGATCTAATCTCTCAACACATCAATCTTTTCAGCTCCATAAAATGCATGCATAACATGTAGGATGAAGTGTCATTCTAAAGCGTTACCAACAGTAAAGACGCTGATATAGACTTTGCACATCGTCCTCCCCCAGCTAAGTATCTTTTACACTATTTAGCAGAAATTAATCCATCAAAAATCTATCCAAAGGCTGGGCGCACGTAAACCCAATATATAAGATCGATGCGAGTGGACAACTGTCCATATAATCCTTACCCACCTCAGCAGATACTAAGGAGTGATCGTAGCGGGCAATATATGATATGACGTCACTGATCGCGGTCTCCAATTAGCGAATATAATACGGGATGGCTGTCCCCTGACCACTCTCGCCTACACTTGGTTAATCATCTATATCTGTTCTATAGATTAAGTACGATCTTTTTCCATAATCACCCACAAACTGAACACTCGAAGAATTCTCCAAGAGTGACTACCAGAAAGAATATACCCGGTATGAAGCCATCCCATAGATAGAGACCCCACCAGACCAGTTCGCAGTAACTAACCAACCACCCATTATAGCTTTCAACCACGATCAAAAATATAACAAGAGCAAAAACTCCACTTCACATTCGACCTTAAAAAAAGAAATCAAAATGTCCGACAACGTCTCCGGCGCCGCCAAAACAGTGACCTCCACCCTGGGCAATGCCTTCGGCGGCGTGTCTCGCACCGTCGGGGGCGTCACGGGTGCAGCGGGCCGTGGCATCGGCGACACCATAAGCAACACGACGGGCAGTATGGGCAGGCCGGTGGGCAACGCCGTGGGGAGTCTGGGGAGCGGGGTGGAGGATGGGGCGCGCAAGGTTGCGGGGGGGATTGAGAATGCGGGGAAGTGGAAATAAACCTTCTTGTTCCTCATTAGATATTATGTTAGATCTTAATATGATTATGTTATTGTTCACTTTTCTGTTTCTTGAGGACTGTGTGGGTGTTGATTGAATTAGTTTAAGTGGAGATGGAATGGCCTATTCATGTAGGGCGCTGGTGCCATGATGTTGATATCAATCCATTTGATAATGAGTATATAGCCAGAGATCTATAACCTCCAAATCTTATACCTTCATCACTTATAGCTTGAACAGGGTGCAATTCAACTAAGCATGTTGGTGAGCGCAGTAAAGCCTGAGTGGCTGTCGGATGGATGTCCCTGTTGTTTCAAGAGATAACATGCGGAACGGCTAACATATAAATTACCACACTATCACAAGTAACCACAAACTCTGGATCATTGCCCGCAAGCAGAGTACAACATGACAGATCGATAGAGATCAACAAGAAACACAATGAAGTCAAGTCAACGTGAACCAACAAAAGGAACACGCTGAGTCATCACTCCGCATCCAACCTCGGCAATCAGGCCAACATCGGACCGCGATCAATCATCAACGCGATCTTGAACAGACCAGGAAAAGACTCCCACTAGTCGACGCCAATATCTGCCCTTGTACCCCAGATTCAGGCATGCGGAGTCTTCCCTTTCTACGTTTTCTTCGACACACCCGACCCTTCACCACCAACCCCATGCCTCGTCTAAACCCTGCCTCCGAGGTCTGTACTGCTCCTCGGCCCCTAGTATGTATACAGCGCGGATCTAACAGCTGCACAGGCGGCCATTGAGCGTCTCCGCGCGTTTCGACCCCCGCCCACCAGCTACGATCTGGTACCGCTGTCTCGTCGCGCAGCCGTCCTGCTCCTGCTGTACGCCGATCCCCAAGGCGATCTGCGCGTTGTATTGACCATCCGAGCCAAGACGTTGAGTTCATGTACGCCACCACTATTCTACATAAACTCAAAATTTCACCCATCTATCAAGACACCCCACACACACCTACAAGTACGGGATATTAACCAATCCAGACGCCGGCCAAGCAGCCCTCCCCGGCGGCCGCGCCGACAGCCTCACAGAGACACCCTTCCAAACAGCCCGCCGCGAAGCCCACGAGGAGATCGGCCTCCCCGACAACGACGCACTTCTCCCGCGGCCCTTCCGGGTCGAGCACATCTGCGAGATCCCCTCCAGCCTGGCGCGCACGGAGCTCATCGTGCGCCCCTGTGTTGCGCTGCTGCATGCTGTTGACCCTGTGACAGGCGAGACCACTGATCCTGAAGAGACGCTCATTCCGCGGCTGGATGCGCGCGAAGTCGCTGCTGTGTTCACGGCGCCGTTTGCGCAGTTTCTGCGCGCGACTGACGATCTACGCTGGACGGGGAGTGGTGACCCCGGTGAGTGGTATCAGGGAGCGTGGACGGAATGGCATCGGGAGAATTGGCGGAGTATGTCCCTTTTTCCTCTGTTCTTCGGTTCTTTCATTTCTACCTACTAGGAGGAGAGCTTGACTGTACGAGTGCAAAGCATACTAATACAAACAGTGCACCAATTCTTCGTCCCCATCGACCCGAAAACAGTCGTCAAGCCGCGCTCCTCCAACCAAGCACAGCAACAAGCGGCTTCGGCGCTCGAGGAGAAAGAGCGCACGGGCACCGTCACGCGGTACCGGGTTTTCGGGATGACCGCGCGCATCCTGGTCGATGTGGCGCGGCTGGCGTATGCACGGGAGCCCGAGTTCGAGCACAACAGCCACTTCGGGGACGAGCGGCTGATTGCGCAGCTGCGGGAGATGGGGCGGCTGAGTCCGGTGCGGAAACGGGGTGATGAGCTCACGAGGGAGGATTTGGAGATGGCGAGTCAGATGAGTGTGCGGAATGAGAAGTCGAAGTTGAGTTAGCTTGGCTGGTAGTGTATGGTTTGGTAGATACCCTTCATGCATCATTTTTGACGTGATATGAGATATTTTGAATATATTGAGTTGAACATAGTATCATTGCGGAAACTTTAACTCCAGCAGTATTAACATCAAGCCTTGACAGGAGGAGCAGCATCCACGGCATCGGTGGGAGAAAACGGCGCCGCAAACCCATACTGCTTCCACCCTTGGGAGTAATCCACCTCGGCATCTCTCTCTACACCAGTCAGCCTGAGCCCAATAAAACGTCCAGAAAATATCCAGAGAAGAAAAAGAGAAAGAAAGAACCCACCATGATCAGGCGGAAACGCCCTCCTCCGATGCTCATAATACCTCCTTCTTAACCCTCCCCCCTTCCCTTCCCCCTCGCCATCCCCCCTCCCCACAAAAGTAACATAAACACTACTCCTCCCCGCCACCGACTCATTCCTCCCAGACCGATGCGCCAACATACTCCCAAAAAACAACACATCACCCGCACAAAGCTCCACAGGAACCCACTCGTGTGCGTCCTCCCAGCCACGCACGATGCGGCCGCCCTGCGCGAACGAGATATCCATACGGTGCGACCCCGGCACAACCTCCAGACAGCCATTGGCGATGCTGGCGTCGTCGACGGCGATGTTGGCTGTGAGGTGTGCGACGGGCGCGATGTGGCTGTAGGCGTGGTAGTCGACGTGGGCGTGGAAGCCGTTGCCGTTGGGGAGTTTGTAGTTGATTTTGTCTTTGAAGAGGGTTGTTTTCTATTCCTTTCTTAAATTTCTTTTTTCTCTAGATATATAAGAAGAGAAGAAAGAGGATAAGGGAAGATGTATACCTCACCAGCCAACTGCGCAAGAATCCCCCCCAAGCCATCCCCACAAACAAGCTCTTCAAACGGCGCGTGGAAGTCGACAAAGTTCTCAGTGCGCATCAGCTGGCGCGTCCCGTCAGATGTGACTTCAAAGTAGGGCATCCATTTCCCTTTCTCAAGAGGCCAGCTGCGCACTTCATTTGTCCATTGTTGGAGCTGGGCTGGGCTGACTAGGTTGTGTTCTGCGGCGGTTAGTTTGAGGTAGCCGTTTTCGTGAAAGAAGTTGAGTTGGGCGGGGGTGAGGGTGGGCATTTCTTTCTTTCTTTTTTTTTTTTTTTATCTTGCTTTCTTTTGTCGTTCAGGGTGTTGGGGTTGGTTTTGGTGGTGTGGTGGTGAAGGTTGGTGGTTGATCCTATATACTCTTCCGTTTGATTAGGGCTTGTGACGTGTTGTGTCGGGCTTCGCACCGGTGGTCGCCTTATATTATACTTTGATTTTTCGCAGTTGTGTAGGTCACTGTCACTCTACTATTTGTTCTCCTACAAATTTTATACTCACGTTGATGATAAGACAACAAAGCAAATAAAAAGAATAATAGAAGAGAAGGAAAATGTTGGACACCAACCCCCGCGAAACCATCACCCAGCTCTTCTCCTTTCTCCGCGCTCAAGGAAACACAGATTACCTCGGCGAGCGCGTCTCCCAACTCGAACACTCACTACAATGCGCCCACTTTGCCCGCCAGTCCCCGCAATACGGATCCGACCCCGAGGTCATCCTGGGCGCACTTCTCCACGACGTCGGGCGCTTCATCCCCTCCGCGAAGAACATGCCAGCCATGATCGCACCAGACGGTGCATACATCGGGCAGGCAAGCCACGAGGTCCTCGGCGAGCGATACCTGCGGCAGCTGGGGTTCAGCGAGAAAGTGTGTCAGCTGGTGGGGTCGCATGTGGTGGCAAAGCGGTTCTTGACGGCGACGGAAAAGGGATACTATGATGGGCTGAGCGAGACGAGTAAGCGGACGTTGGATTTCCAGGGGGGTGTCTTTTCGGAGGAGCAGGTTTGTGCGGCGAGGGGGGATCCGTGGTTGGGGCCGAAGTTGGATGTGAGAAGGTGGGATGACCGCGCGAAGGTGCCCCACATGGAGGCTCCTGGGTTGGAGGAGTATGAGGAGATGGCTGTGCGATGTCTTGTTGGTATGTTTGGTTTTGATATATGCTTGCGATTTGCTGTGGGAGTGTGTGCTGATTGATTGTGGAGAATCGAGGGCTCATGTCGTTGTGGTCTCACGCCAATATCCGCTCCCTGAAAGCCCTGTCTTAATTGTCTCTGTCTCGGAAAGACTTTTGAATCAGTGGCTTGGCCATGTGCTGAAGGAGGTAAAGTGCCGTGATTGGATTGTGGAAGGCTTTCCTCGGGTGGAGATTGGGGACAGACCAGCTGTGGAACGGGAGGTGCTTGAACAACTGGCGCGGCGAGGAGTCAGGGTGGCTGACCTTGCTGCTGGTGGCCAGGGCGACTCTTTCAAGATCAATACATGCGCACCTCCACGTTCAGAAGTGGACGAGATCTACAATGTACTGGAGGCGCTGCCCCCCACAGACGTGACTGGCCGTGCTACGGTCGTAGTACGGCGAGGTCTTGCCCTGTTGCAGCAAGGGAAAGCCGAATTTGTTTACCTCTCTTTGCCTACCATCCTAGAGGAAGCCGCGTCCCGTGGTCTCTTGGAGGAGCTCAAAGAGGGACTGGTTGGTCTGGACGCGGTCATAGCGATCACGGCAGCCAAGGCCCCAGGCGGCCAGATTAGCAGTGGGCGGACAGTATTTGACGTGGTCTTTGACCGGGCCAGGAAAATCACCGGAACTTCTTCTGTTGCTCAGCCATAGCTAATTGTACTTCTATAATGGGTGATGGGATTCCGCATCTAGCGGCCACGGGTCAATCTCAGGAAATGGCGTCTGCAGGTTAAACATGTCAAAGTCACTCATATCCTCCACCCATCCGACGTCCGCGTGGAACATCTCCAAGGGTGCCATAGCCTGAGGTGATGGTTGAATCGCCGGAATAGCGCCATACCCCCCGTCAGAGAACTTGCTGCGTAGTTTGTGCACGCCGCATCCGATTCTCACCAGTAGGTGCTGCCGATGCATCTCGCTGGTGGTCTCTTGCAACATGGCGATCGTGCGGTCTACCAGCGATAGGATCTTATTTTTGTCGAGCGTGACGGCGTCAGCGTATTTCGTCGCCACTTTTAGCAGAAACACCACGGCAAACGCAATCATGGTGTCGAAGCAGAGCGGTAGCCCGTTCAGCAGCGACTGCAGCTCCGTGTCGGACGTGATCACCCCCAAGATAGACGCGGCGCAGAGGACGGCCGTGTTGGCAATCTCCTCCATTTCCAGAGACGGGAAGCGTTTTGGGTCCGGACACGCCTGGGCGCCCCGAAATGCATGCGAGCAGAGATACAGCTTGGCAAAGTGAAAATGCAGACCGACGCCTTTGGCCGGGTAGTTGCCCACCTTCTTGTTGGGCCCAAATCGATCACTCCAGTCTGCATACCATGTATCCAAGGCGATGGAGAAGCGACGCAGCTGGGCAAGCTTGCCGGGAGGGACGGGCGTTTCCACGTCTACCCCGAAGGTGTCGAACACCGCTGCCGAGATCGACCAGATCTTGACCTGGGTCACCAGTCTGACGTCGTCTTCGGTGGCATGCTCTGTCTCTAGGAATTTCATGGCTGCTTTGATGCTGTCGCAGTCACTTGACATGGGGGGTCGGCCGTACAAGACCGAGCAGTGGTGGTCACAAACATACACTAGGTAATACAGGCGTGTCTGCACATATGCGAAGCGATCTCCTTTCAGGGCTTGGTAGATCCCGTGGTTAAGCTTGATTTCCAACGCAATCCGGACCGCTGTATATACTGTTAGAATGATTCTAGCCACACTAGCGGATGAAACCCACCCGTTCCTGCCAATCCCCACGACAGCTCGTGAAGCCAAAAAGCGCCAATACAGAGTCCACGGACGTCATCAACATTGTGCTCTCGTGAAAATGTGGTGGTCGCCACGAGCTGTTTGAACTCGCTGTAGCACTTCTCAAACAAATGGCCCAGCGATTGCGAATGGAGAGCTGCCACAGCACAGATTGCCGCCGTCAGAAGAGGCGAGCTTGCCACGACAGTATCCAAGCATTGGTGGTCTCCGAGTATGCGGTAGAGCAGATGATCCAAGCGTTCATGATACCGTTGGAACAGACCCTCTGCCTCCTGCGGGGAGAGAATGCCACGCGAGATCAGGGTCTGTCGGACGGGTGTTCGCGCCTCCCGGGGACTGGGATTGCTCATCTCGGAGATACAGGACGCCGGGATGGATGCCGGTTCACACTTGGGGTCGAGCTCCCACGTCTGTTCCTCGCTTGCTTTTGGTCCATACTGAGATGTCTCTGGAGCGGCCCCATGGCTTCCCACGCCATCCCCAGACGGCCCTGTCGGCTGAGCACCGGGTGTCTGCAGTTGACTCGTCAACTGTTCCGTAATGCCCTCCAGTCTTCGTATCTTCTCTGCAACGCCATGTTTCCACCTGTCGTCTCTTAGTTCCCGTGCGTTTGTCTATCAATCCCAAGACATACGTGACATCATCCTCCAAGAGCATCTGCAGGCTCCTGTTTACAGTGCAGGGCAAACCCCTTTTCTTGCACCGGGTGCAGGGCGGTCGGCCATCCGGCGGCATGTGGCACTTGATCTATCCTTTTGAGGATCCGCCCAGCCAATGTAAGGGAAGACACATCTGACCTTCTGTTTCCGACATGCGACACAGGCTGTAATCTTCCTCGTAATCTCTGGGGGCTTTCGATCCCCGAACGACTCTCGCAGAGCTGAGACATCGGGCGGAGAGGGAATGAGCTGTTCTTCCATTCTTCTGACAGGAAACAGAAAGGGTGAGACTAGATGTTCTCGTAACACGCATCAATTATCGCATGCAGTAGGTACACCTGAACCAAAATGCAAGTGAAACCATCACACAGGGCATTTCATCGTCAGCTGGGAAGCTCCGACGCGATGCGGGGTGTGGTCGGAGGGTTGCGATAACGGCGCATCGGGAGGGAATTGATTGGACCGTCATCGCGACGATCGTGAGAACCCTCCACCTTGTCGTTATTATTAGCAGTAGGAGTGGGGTAATTGCAGATTGTCAGACATGAAAAAATGGAAACGAGAGGAGAAGGAGAGAGGGACAAACGGGGTTCGCGCCGACAGGTTTGCAGACCCCGAATGCGCCACACGTGGTCAACACACCTTTACCACTAAGCAAGGAGTTTATACTATACCCAAGACGAGTATACGACTAACCACAACCATCCTCGCTACGTGAGAGCCACACTTTCCAAGCCCCCGCCTTGTCACACCAACAACCTTTCCAATACGAGAAACCCCCTTACTGAGAAGGAAACAGGTTGTTGGTTGTCTTGCGTGGCCCCCGTGGCCCCCGTGAACGCCATGCGGTGTTCAGCATGCCACGGATACCAGCCTCATCGTATGCTCTGTTCCGTGAAGTGGATCTCCATCACGACATGTGGACTTCTACTAGAGCTAGGGGGTAGAAGTCTAGTTGTTTATGGTCTAGTTGAAGTTTATAAGACTTAGACGCCTCGATACGGTTCTTTGACGGCATCTACCGTAGCCGACAGATAGTGGATTCGTGTGCAACCAGCCCAGAATTTCTCAACCCGAGTACAGACGCCTCCGAAGAGAAGGGAGCAAATCGGCAACAACAGTTCCGAAGGGCTTCGTAGATATTTCGACAAATAGCGATACGCCAAGGTCTTGTGAGGGAGGCCCACCACCTGGTTTTCATTGTTGGCCGTACGCGAGCCAATAAACTGACCAAAATAGGTAAAAGGACCAAACGCTTAGCATGTTACACTTTACCGAACAAAGCCGAATCAATGCGTCCTATGGGGGGTTTTCCGAGGAATCGTCTAGGCCAAATGCGTGTTCGAACACAGCCGTTGGGAACAGCGTGGTCCGGAGATAAATGCAGCAGGTCTGTTAGGCGCATGCAGTCCACGAAGATTGGTGAAACATCTTGGGATATCAATCAGGTTAGGTCCTCCCAGAACTGCCGTTTGGTCTTTGATGCAGTGGCTAAGAAGGCAAGTACTAACAACGGTGAAAAGAGTACTCAATAGCTTCAGCAACTAGATGCATTCGAGGGTTACAATTATACAGCCCATGGAAGCCAGTATCTTCAAGAAGCGCTTGATCGGAGATGGGATGACCTCCATGAGAATCCCGCCACTTTTATACCAATATGAATGGCAAATATTTCAAGTGTATGCTAGGTAGTGTTTCTACTGAAGATCTCATGGTTGGAAAGTCGTTGCTTTTTTATTATATTTCCAGCGAGCCCTAAGAACCCAAATTGTATAGTATCAAGAATCATCAAACAACAACATTCTCCCTGTTTCCATCTCTCCTCCCACACTAATGTCCCAGCAAGCAGTTGACATGCTTCCTCACATACAACTCTTCACACCAAATCCCAATCCCCCTCGATCAAGTCGTCTACACATGGAGATAATGCCCATCGCGAGCCATGTCTCCCCTGTTGAAAGAATCCTACAACGCCGCCCCCTTGAACATCATAATCATCATCAATAACAATCGGTGCTCCACAGACTCCTATCTCAAGCTGTGTTCCTTCCTGGCCGATATACTCGAAAATATTTTCAGTCAGGAATTCTGAAAACGGTAGATGCTGCGCCTGCCGCAACCTAACACCATCTGTTCTCAGATACATCAATTTATTATCCATGCCGTTCATGGTACACCAGACATTATCCGAGAATTCTGTAGACCGGAGCAGTCGATTTGGCTTGTGCGCCTGGGAGTACGTGGCTTGAACGGCATTTGAAGGCATCATCATTTCATATCGTGTCTGTGGGACTGTTTCCCAGAATGATCGAGGACCGTGATGGTACACTGCGATTCGACCAGCAACTTTACCTGGCAGGGACCTTTTTTCGTACTTCTTTTCATCGTGTCGAAGCTCAATAATTATTATTGGAGGAATGAAGTTCATGGCTTCAACGTTCATTATCTGTCCAAGGCTTTCCCACACCGCTCGGCACTGCTCCTTGGTGGGCCGTTTCCATTTCGGCCAGCGGAACTGTATTGGTATGGGATCAGCCATCCGAGGATTGCTGTAACTCGTCTTGGTGGCTAGGGGGGTGTATCTAGAGCCAATAGGGATAAAAATAGCGGCAACACACGCGACAGTCAGGGGCGCTGGTGATGGTGGTGTGGCTGTCTCGATAATAATCCGCGGCCAAAGGAAACTGACCGACACGGCATCGAAAGTTTCAAAAATCCACCAGCTCTCGTGGTCAGTAGGATGTTGAAAAGCGCTTGATTCCTCGTCCCAAAGGCTGAACGGTGCTATGTCGGCATAATGTCTAGACCCATAGCCAACATTCCACATATCACCCTGAGGCATCATGATGGAGTGGTTCTTTGAGTGGTGAGTAAGATGACAGATGATTAGTGAACAATAGTATTCTCTGGTTCGTAGAGGTTATTGTGGATTGAAGAGTGAGTCGGAGAGTGTGAAGAGATCTAGGTATATATATAGGTAATAGTCACGTGTTATATACTTCGAGGAAGAGACTCTACAAAGTACATCATCATTACCATCATTCTAATCATTAGCACGTAAGTTGCAAGGTAAGATCTGTGAAATCCAAGCATCATTGTCATCTCTTCGACGAAATACTGAGATCATATACTTTCAGGTTTAGCCAAGATATACACACGGAACGCTCATATATGACAACTATCCTTCTCCTGATCAGATGTACACGTAACTATAATATTAGCCAGCATATGGACACGATGGAGACACGACGGAGACATGATGGAAACATAATCATGGCTTGATCTCTGACAATACTCTTCGACGCAAAATATTATCCATATCGAGCAGATCCAGTATTATATGGATGCTAAACGATAGCCAAAGGCAAACAGATCTGGAGATATATCATAGCAGAAATCCAGTAGACGAACGGTTTGTATCCTGAAATGGCATCACGATTAGGAGCAGGAGAAGATTGGAGAGGAATGCTTCTGTCGAACGAAGGAACTACCTCGTTTGCCTCTATTGAGTAGTCCATTCATGCAACCATGTTCAGACCATTGAAAGGTAAATATTAGCAAACAAACCAACAAGCTTATCTTCAACCTTAGTAAGATTCTGCCTGTCATGGAATTACTATTTTAATCCAACCAAGCAAGGCACCTCAGCAATGCAGCAACGTGGAAAAGAAGGCGCAAACTTCGCAAGTCGAGTCCAAGGCCACGCACAACCAAGGCGCACCCACAGCCACCCCATATGCTGGTTCACATCATATCATATTATCCATTGCGAATATCGCCCCTTCGGTTCAAACCTCATCGGAGGATTCTACCGCGCCAACCAACACTTACGCATCCATCCGACGAGGCATTCGTTATGCCCCCTAGGCATCTTCTTGTCCCCTTGTCGGAAAATTACTTACTTACTCCAAAGGGCGAGATGATGTGAGTATGAGTATAGTATATGCTGTACTGGTCATTCATCATCTCCGCGGACGCCGCCGCCCCATCTGCACTGCCCTCCTCGTCTCCTCCCCCCTTTCGGAAAATGTTTGCTGGGGTGAGCTTTAGGGCGCAGGGCCCCTTTACATTCGGCATGATGACGGCATGACATAGGGCTATCGCTTAGGTCCCTTGGTTGGGATGAAGAGGGGAGGGATGGAGGACAAGGGGAGGGGAAGGGCTATCGAGCGGCCATTGCGCTCTCCTATCAATCAAGGGGTGGCACGGTGGGGAATAGTCAGAACGAGGTGCACTGCATTGCACTGTGCTGCTTGCTGCGGGATCTGACGAGAGGAGGGGAGGAGGCGAACTTGGATATGGGAGCTCGGCTATCTGGCAGGGGACAGACAAGACAGACGCACAGACCGATCGATGGGATTCATCGTTCCGCGCCCATCGCTAAGCCATGATAGGTGAGGCTACGTTGTGTGACCATAGAGATTTCTTTCCCAAGCGACCGGAAACCACCCACCTCAAACAGAGTACTGAAGGGGACTATTCACGGGTAGTAGATATCCTTGCATGAGGGGGAAGCACACTGCGTCACACGACTCGTCGACTTCGGAATTTTTGTGCCGGTTTCTGTCTGTCGAGTGTCAACAGGAAGACCGAAATCTACTCCGTACAGACAGAAAGCCATGGCATGAAAGATTAGGTTAGCAGGTGGGGTGGAAGGGACAGGATCAACGCTCTGGATCGACGACCCTTGACCACATGGGTCAGACAGAAGCGATATCACAGTACGGTGAGTCTGATTGGAATGGCGGTAATCCATCCATCTCCATTCCATCGCCTTGTTTAACTTTATGAGAACCCTTCCCGACCGAAAAGGGGAACGAGGCAACCTAAGCTCCAAACGAATGGTTCACCGCCAGAGTTGGCGATGTGACATATCAATCCTCATGGGAGGGGGAAGTACGGAGTAGTTGGGTAGCTTGACTAGCTTGGACCCGAGGGACCGGGGAAAATGAAGCGAGACCACGGAAGAGTCGACCGAAAGGGAATCCAGACTATATTCGTACGCTCGGTAGAGAGTAGGTCGGTCGTAGTCATGAGAATGCACCTCGTACCATCAGGGCCTATCCAGGTATGGTGGAGAAGTTCTGGATGAACAGCTGGTCTCTCTAAACCCAGTTAGGGTTAGAGGAAGACATCAGCTGTACAACATCAACCAGCGCAATCATCGTGGCTTATTGGTTCTTTGGGATTATTCTGTCTCCACTTGATCAGCCCCAAGATTATTATGGTTAATTCTGAATTCGTAGGTGATTTATTGACGTGGTGGATGGCTAGACCCGGCAGTTACCGGGATCCACTGCTTCGATTGATCGATCGTTCCATGCCTCTCCTCCGGAGACCTCTCCATCTAGGAGTCCGATGGAATGCGAGACACTTGATGTTGACGCGATGATGATGTTGATGCTCTGGCATCATCCCTCTGCAGTTTCAGGCCCGAATTGTGATTGTCCCTCTCAGACCAAGGTTCAATCTAGGTTCAACCATCCCTTGCATGGATGTGTCACTCCTTCCTCTCCCCTCCATGAGGCTATTCGACCCTCCCTGGTCCATGATCGCTGCTTTCGCCGATCCGTTCTTCCCTCTCTGGTTTAGTGTCGGAGAGGGATGGGTGAGAATCAGACACTAGATCAATATAATTAAAAATTCCAACCCAAAAAGGGTCGGGCATGTCCAACTGTCCTGCGTCTCCTCCTTCTGGGTCCGAGAGACTCTATCGGCGTCCGGTCATGCACTGGACCGCATCCACCCCCATCACATCCCTTCATATCACATCACGACCTTGCTGTCTTCGTGGTTTTTTTTTTTTTTTTTTTTTTCCCTCAATTATTAATGATTCGCAATAATTTAGCCATATTTTAATTGATCTATTTCTTTTTGTTATATTATAATTTGTTCCTTGCACTCCTCCGGAGTAGATAGCATGCCTGTCTCCTCCCCTGCCCTTCTATCTCAACCCCCGGTCTCTTCTTTCTCTCTCGTTCGGGTCCCACTGCATTCCTCGTCCTTCGTTTCGCTTCTTTGATTTCGATTCCCCTTCGCTTCCTTCGATCCACCTCGTGGGAATGGACGGTGGCATCTGGTTCTCTTTGTTCTCATCGATTCTGAAACGTTGACGTGGGTTTACGGGGTCACAGCCATTTCTTCTGCAGGGCCGGATTAGGGCTCGCGCGGCCTTCCAGTCGGTCCAGAAGTTGAGTTACCATCGTATTGGATCGCTAGTTTGGGTTTGAGAATCGGACCAACAAAAAAAATTCCAATCAAGAGAAAGAAAGAAAAGGGACGAAAAGGGAAAAAGGAACGGGTCTGATGATCCAACCGGCTGCAGTCAAAGAAACCATCCCTACCTGATCCAAGGGTCGAGAGGATCAAGAGCAAGAGGGGGGAGTCTCAAAGAAAGGGTAAAAAGAAACGAAAGATATTTCGTGTATTCGATTTCTTTGTCTTCGCCCCAGATTCGGTGATAATTCCCAAACCTCCCAAGGCGACATCCTAATTATATTCTCCCCGGGCTGCGTGGGAAGTCAGTCGGTCGATTGTCCAACCATTCGTGCCATTTATTTTTTTCTTTTTTCTCCAAATCCCCTTCATTTTTCTTTTTCATTGATTTGTTTGATCGGTGTTATTATTCTTTGGGATTAATTCTTTTCTTCTTTGAATTCCCCCTCTCCCATTGGGGGAACGAAGAGGAAAAAGTGCCAGTCGAAGAGATCACGCATTAATTGCAGGACGGTCCTGGAGTTTGATAGACGACACAACATCCTAGACGACCTGCATGATGCCCTCCCCATCCTTCTTTAAAGCACCTCGACAGGCGCCGCCCATGAGACCCTCTCGATCCCTCGAGGGTCTCGAGCGTGTCATTCCCCCACAGTTCTCTGAACCCCCGGGTCGATCGACCGTCCACCTCGACAAACCGCTGCCCGAATTACCCGTGAAACCACTACCAGAAACCCCTTCGATGGAGGGATCGACCGCGTGGAGTGAGGACAGTAGCCTCGTCGACAGTCTAGAGTCCCACCGGCACTCGGGGGACTCGACCGAGAGCTACCCGGTCTTCGTTCGTCCTGGATCCGCCGATCTGTCCGAGCTGGTCGACCATGCGGCAGCGCCGAATGCCTCGCTGGATCAGGCCTCGTCGTCCGGCCTCGAGGATTACGTGAAACACCCACCGCTGTCGAACAGCAATCCGTATCTGTCGGACGATGACTACGAGCCGGAACGCCCGATTCCTCTGTGGAACCCGACGCCGACGGGCCCCAACCATTATTTCCGCGAGAAGAAGTGGGACTTCTTCCCTGAGCTGGCCACTCCGTCGGCCCTCAACACCCGGGCGCCCCCATTTCCCTCGAAACCCCAGAAGAACGGCAGTCGGCTGAACCTTGCCGTCTTCGATTTCAAGAAGAACCACCGATGGCAACCCTCCGACCGCGGGGGACTGAGTCTGGCCCACGACGTGCGGGATTCGATCCGCTCCTACGTCCAGCGACGACTATCCCGACATTCAGTCGACAAGGAGAAGACCAAGCGCGAACAACGACCCGCCACCGCGCCCGACGACGACACCCCCGACTACCTCGATGCACGACCTGCGCGGCAGCGGGTGCCCTCGAGTCAGTACTCCGACCACGAGAGCACCATCACAGACATGAAGTCCGCCGGTATCCAGACGAAGCGGCTATCCGTGACCAGTGCCACGAGCACCGCCGCATCCAGCAGACCACCACACACACCCCTCGCCTCCTCCCGACGGAAGAAGCAACTAGCCGTGCCTCTGTCCGCCTACCAGAGGTACGGGCCCGCCATCTGGGAGAAACCCAACCGCGAGAAGCGCATCAGCTATCGCCAAAACCACCGCGTGCGGTTCCCGCGCTATCGACGGAACACTACCACACCGCGGACCCGCCCGGGGTCGGCGGTGGCGACCTCAACCTCCACCCCCTTGTCATCGCCCACCCACTCGCAGCTGCAGCGGAAGACGACCCGCGAACGCGTCCGCGCGCTGCAGAGCGGCACCAGCCATGTGCTGGTTGCCCTCGACGGTGCCCGGAAGCGGATCATCGGGGCACGGGTCGAGCGCAAACATAGCCAGTTGAAGTCGCAGATTCGACTGGTTGGGCCGGTCAACCCCCATCAAACCCTTCAACTAGCGGATACGTGGATCTAACGTGAAACTGGGGGGTGTAGTAATCAGAGGATTTGATTGTTTGATTCTTCTTTCTTCGACCTCCCGTCTACTATATTGGCATGATTTGTTCTTTGTTGCATTTTCTGTTCTTCTGTTCTTCAGCTTCTTGTTCTTTGGACGTTTGTTTTCCCACATTGATATCCACTTGCTTTTTTTTTCATCTCTTGATTTTGGTTTAAGACTGCTACGCTGGGCGTTGGGGACATGATTGGAGCAGGACTACCCTCTATTTGATTCGATAAATGATACTTATTTTATTCTTGATTCCAGAGTGTTGTTGACCTCATCTTAGTATATGAATGTATGCATTTAGGGCTCGGCTGTCTTGGCCAAATGATCAACATTCCTCTTCCCCGCTGGACGATCGTACATAATTACGTATGCCAATAATGTTCCTGTTTTCGGTCTTGTCTCACCATCTCCTCTTCTTCTCTTCTCCTCTTTTTCTCCTCATTCCCCTCTTTCTCCTCCTCTCATCTCCCCTTCTCCTATCTTATCTTCACCCTCCACTCACTTTCGTCCCTTCCAACCCTTGGATCGGCCTGATCAATCCATTTCCACGCTACCTGATCTTCCCCCCACAATGGGTGGAGACGCGGTCCGACAAGCGCCCAGTTCCCTGCCCCGGAGTCCCGCCGGCCCCGTAGGTCAGCGGATCAAGGGCATCTACACCGACCGTCTCCGACAGTTTACCACCGGGGGTCAATACCAGTCTCAGAATCTGGTATCGTACGTAGAATCATGGAATTGCTGCTCTCTGTTGTCGAATTTGATTGTTTGTTGACCACCTTCCAGGAAACTCCACGAAGCAACCGCCTCAGATGAAGACCATGTTAAGCTCTCCGTCTACTCGGTTCCGGACCTGCAGCGTCCTACATTCAAAGATGCCACTTCTCATGAGTTTAAGCCGACTCGTATTGGCGCCTCGTTCGGCCCCAGTTGGTCCACCCACTGGTTCCGCATCCGGCTGACCGTCCCGGAGCACATGCGCCAGAAGGAACGGCTGGAGTTCCATTGGGACGCCAACAATGAGGGCCTTGTGTGGACCGAAGATGGCCACCCGCTGCAGGGCCTGACGGGTGGCGGCGAACGAGTCGAATGGATTATCCCGGACGCCTGGCGCGACGGCAAAGAGCATATGTTCTACATCGAAATGGCGTGCAACGGCATGTTTGGCAATGCCCCCGGCGGGGACTCCATCCAGCCGCCCAACCCAAATAAATACTTTACGCTGCAAACGGCGCGCATCACGGCGGTAAATCTTGAGGCGCGGGCGCTATTCTATGATTTTTGGATCATCGGGGGTATGTATCTCCTGTTGGTGGAGAATGTCCATTCTGGGAGGCTGACGATGGTTAGATGCGGCCCGAGAGTTCCCCGGAGATTCCTGGGAGTCGCACGAAGCTAACGTGATTGCCAACTCCATCATGGATGCGTTTATTGCGGGCGGTGGAAGCCAAGAGTCGATCAAGGAGGGTCGCAAAATCGCTCAGAAGTATCTTGGGGACCGTGTCGACTCATCCGAGGTCTACAACACCCAGAATGAGTCGATCATCTACGGCATCGGTCATTGCCACATTGATACGTGCTGGCTGTGGCCCTGGGCCGAAACCAAGCGCAAGGTGGCCCGGTCCTGGTCCAACCAGTGCGACCTCATGGATCGGTATCCGGAGCATCGCTTCACGTGCTCCCAGGCGCAGCAGTTCAAGTGGCTGAAGCAGTACTACCCAAGTGTCTTCGACCGGGTGAAAGGCTGGATCAAGAAGGGTCACTTCCAACCCATTGGCGGCAGTTGGGTCGAGCACGATACCAACATGCCCAGCGGAGAGTCGCTGGTGAGGCAGTTCCTATACGGCCAGCGGTTCTTTGAGAGCCACTTCGGAGAGCGCTGCACGACGTTCTGGCTGCCGGATACTTTTGGCTATTCCACGCAGATCCCCCAGATCTCGCGCTTGGCGGGTATGACCCGGTTCTTCACGCAGAAGCTGAGCTGGAACAACATCAACAACTTCCCCCACACCACGTTCCAGTGGGTCGCGCTCGATGGTAGCCAGGTGGTATGCCATATGGCGCCGTCGGAGACGTACACGGCCGAGGCCCACTTTGGCGACGTTCGGCGCAGCGTGACGCAGCACAAGTCGATGGACAACGATCGCACCTCGCTCCTGGTCTTTGGGAAGGGCGACGGCGGTGGTGGACCGACATTCGAACATCTGGAAAAACTACGCCGCTGTCGGGGCGTGAGTGACAAGACGGGCTTGCTGCCGCGTGTGACGATGGGCCACTCTGTAGATGACTTTTTCGCGCAGCTCGAGAAGAAAATTGCCAACGGCAAGCAGCTGGCCACCTGGTACGGGGAGCTGTACTTTGAGCTGCACCGCGGGACCTACACCACGCAGGCCAACAACAAGCGGAACAACCGCAAAGCAGAATTCCTGCTGCGCGAGGTCGAGTTCCTCGCCACTCTGGCGTCCGTCACCCACCAGGACTACAAATATCCCAAGAAGGAGATTGACGACATGTGGGAGGGCGTGCTGCTTTGCCAATTCCATGACTGTCTTCCGGGGAGTTCTATCGAGATGTGCTACGATGACTCGGACGAGCTCTACGCACAGATCTTCGAGACCGGCCACAAGGCTCGCGAGGAAGCTCTCAAGGCACTCGGGTTCGCTGAGAGAGGGTCTGGAAAAAATCTCATGGCCATCAACACCCTCCCATGGCCTCGGTCTGAAGTGGTCCAAATCCCCGAGGCCCTCGCAACCTCCACAGGTCCGAAATATGCTCTGGTCAGCGGGGAAACCGGTATCATGCGTTGTGAGCCGGCGGTTTCTACCACCAACGCCCCCGTCACAGTCTCAGAGATCAAGCCTGGCGTGTTCCGTTTGCAGAATGCGTCGCTCAGGGTCGACGTTCACAACGGCGTCATCACGTCACTGTTCGATCTCCAGGCCGAGCGCGAGGTGATCGCCAACGGCGGCCGGGCCGGTCAGCTGGTCATCTTTGACGACAAGCCACTCTACTGGCAGGCATGGGATGTTGAGGTCTACCATCTCGAGTCGCGCAAAGAGCTCACTTCTGGCCCGACCTCCATTTCAGGGCAAGACGAGCACCGAGTCAGCGTTGTCACCGAAACCAAGATTAGCGACCAAAGCTGGGTCAGGACGACGATCAGTCTGGCAGCGGCGGTGCCCAACCAGCCATCCTATGTGGAGTTCTCGAGCGAGGTCGAATGGAAGGAGAACATGAAGTTCCTCAAGGTCGAGTTCCCCGTGGACATCAACAACACGGAGGCATCGTACGAAACGCAGTACGGGATTATTCGACGTCCCACACACTACAACACGAGGTAGGTTAATCACCACCAGCCCACATCAATATTCAGGTGTAGTACTAACTCTCTCCAGCTGGGACATGGCCAAGTTCGAAGTATGCTGCCACAAATGGGCCGACCTCTCCGAGAACGGCTACGGCGTGTCCGTCCTCAACGACTCCAAGTACGGCTTCGCAACCTGCGGGAACCTCATGCGTCTCTCGCTCCTGCGCGCGCCCAAGGCGCCAGACGCACACGCCGACATGGGACGCCACCACATCCGCTACGCGATCCTACCGCACGAAGGCGCCCTGGACTCACGCACCATCCGCGCGGGTTACAACTTCAACCACCCGCTCGTGCTGCGGTCCAGCTCCGACCGCGGACACCCCACGCAACCCTTCCAAGCCGTGTCGGTGAAAGGCGCGCCGTCGCTCGTCCTCGACGCCATCAAGCGCGGCGAAGACGACGAAGACATCTCGCGCGACACCCTCCCCAAGCGGCCTGGAAAGAGCATCATCCTGCGCGTATACGAGTCGCTGGGCGGGAAGAGCCGCGGCCGTATCTGCAGTCAGTTCCCCGTCCGGGAGGTGTGGAAATGCAACGTGCTTGAGGATAATGAGACGCAGTTGACGCTGCGGCGGGAGGACAATGGGGAGGTTTGTGCGGATGTTGAGTTGAGGGCTTATGAGGTGGCGACGTATCGGTTGCAGTTGTAGTTTGCCCTGACGGGAGCTACCGAAGGATGCTTAACTGAGGAAGGCTAGGAGGAAAGCGAAGGTAATCCGAGTATGAATTTTGTTATGGAAGTAAGGTACATGTATCACGGATATCATATTGTTAGAACAATCCCAACCAACCAGCGCCTAGCTCCTTAGTATGACATAGAAACATAGAATATAAGGAAAAAAAATCATCCTCAACCAAAACACCAACCATCCAAAACCGCAACTAACTCCAGCCCTAAGGCCATGCCCTTCCACACCATTCACCCCAAGGTGCACAGCATGAAACGAAACGAAGCAGAGAGAACACGAATCACTCCCTAGCGTAGCTAATCTTCAACCTCTTCGACGGCGGCTTCTCATCCTCATCGTCGATGTCGTTACTATTATTGTTACTATTCCCCGCCTTGCCGCGGTTCGCTCCACCACCTCCTCCGGAAGATTTCTTCTTGTTGGCCTTGGACGGGCCGCGCACTTCGCCCGCATCTTTGTTTGTGGCGCCACTGCTGCCGCTTGCTTTGGCGTTGCTGTTGCCGGTGCCGGAGATGTTGTAGGCTGATGTGGGCGTTGCGGCGTGCGAGGGGGTAGTTTGTGCGGAGGAGGGGGTTGAGTCCTATGCATTATTCATTAGTATCATTCTTTTATTTTAATCTTTTTGTCTTCCATGATAAAGTGAAAAGAGGAGGTAAAGGGGAAAAGACAAACCCTCATAAATCCCGCCGAACTCCTCGAAAACACCCGATCCGCATCCGTAACCTGCGCCTTTCGTCGCGCGACGCCCGTCCCCAGCGCGAGGCTCCCGCTGCCTCCGCCGCCTGCGCCGCCGAGACTGCTGCCCGCGCCGCCGAGGCTACCGCTGGAGGAGCCCTTGATGTAATTGTCGAAGCCTTTGATGATGTTGCCGGCTGTTGTTTCTTCGAGGTAGGATTGTTCGAAGCGGAAGATTTGGTCTTCGAGTTGGGACTGTTTACTTGTCAGTCTTGTATATTCGGATACATATTTCTCTATAGAGAAAAGAATAGAGAGATGGGTATGGAGGTAGAAGGATTGAAATAACATACCATGCTCTTGTCCATCATGCGCTTCTTATGGATCGTATCGCGTAGGTCGCGCCGGAGTTTCTCGTAGTAGGGAAGGCCGCGGTTTGCGCTCCCCGACACGGTCGTCGACCCCGTCCCGGTTCCTGAACTCCCGTTTACGCCTCCATTGGGGGCGGCGGATGCGCTGCCATTGGGCTGCGCTGTGTCTGTTTGGTTGTTGTTGTTGGCGGTGGTGTCGGTGGGCGCGGTATTTGTGGTAGACGGAGGTGGAGGGTTGGTGGTGGCTGTTGTTGCTGGTGCTGGTGCTGGTGCTGGTGCTGCTGGGGGTGGGGCTGATTCGGTCATTCTTTATAATGTTTCTTTTTTATTCCCTTTTGGGGGGGGGGGGGTCCGATAATGCGAGGTCAATGATGGGTACGGTGTTGCATTCGTTGAGAGGAAGTTGTTCGACTGCTAAGCTTCGCTGAGTCGGAAGAGAGACAGAGAGAGAGATCAATCTCCGGATCGGCGTGTTTGGAGTGTTTGCATCCGTCTATATTAGTCCATTGATGGCATCATCTTGTGACTCCCCCCCTTCCGTCCTTTCTTATCTACAGTATCTCCAGTTCATCTAATATTATTATCTTCCTCTTTTGAAACACCTTCATCTGACAGGCTAGAGAAATGGACCACTCCCACCACATGAACATGGATATGGACATGGGCCATGACCACGGCGACATGGATATGGGCGGTGGGCAGTGCAACATGAACGTATGCTGACCCTCCCCTCCCAGACACAGTCTGGTCCACGACTGGTCGGCTTACGCAACCGGAGGAACGAATGTAGATGCTCTTCACCTGGTCCTCGAAAGATCTCTGTATCATCTTCCGACAGTGGCGCGTGACAGGCCCGTTCTCGCTCTTCGTCTCCCTGGTTGTCATTGTACTGTTGACGGCGGGTTATGAGGGGGTGAGGAAGTTGACGAGACGGTATGAGGCGATGCATGGAAGGCGGTTAAGTGCTTTTACGGCTGTTACTGGTATGTTGATCTGATCCTATTTACTTGATCTGATTTGCCTTGGTTTTGGTTTGTTTGTTGGTTTGCTTGTTTTTGTTCTCCTGTGTGATGCGTGTCTATGTCTGTCTGTCTTCTGGCTCGATTGGCACGGGCATTGACAACACAAGGCAATGACCGTCAAGACATCGAGTCCGTCGACGATGCGACTGCGCCGGATCATCATCCTCCAAATCCTCCTCCTCCTTCATCCAACCACGCCGGCTTACCCCTGCTTGTAGGCAGCGATACTCGGAGGGCTCTGGAGCACCGCGGCAAGGTCGTCCTGGCGCTCTTGTATGCGGTGCAGGTGTTTTACAGCTTCTTCATCATGTGGGTGATCTCCTTGCGTCGGGTTCTCGATGAAGATGCTGACCGTTTAGGCTCCTCTTCATGACGTACAACGGCTCGGTCATGCTGGCTGTCGCGGTGGGTGCGTTCGTTGGGTATTTGGTTTTTGGGGAGGATACCACGGCGGCCAAGACGGTGGCTTGTCATTGATTGCTGGCTTATCATTGACGGTGAGCGGTGGAGATACCGAGTTGAGTAACGGGAAAGAAGGGAGGGGATATGGATTGGTCTTCTTCTTGTCACGAATTCAATGCATGTGTTGTGTGTTTCTTCATGGAACTTCCACGTCGCTCCCGTCATCTCCAAACCCAAAGCTGAATCCCCCAGCCGAGGCATCGGCAGCCTCGCCGTCCGGCTTGCCGTGGACGATCTCGTCCCACTTGCGCTTCTTGCCGTCGGATCGCTTCTGCAGCTCTTCCTCGGCCTGGGCAAGGAGCTCCGGGTGCAGCTCGCGCATCTTGGTCACGAACCGGTCGTAGGGGTTCTGGACGTCCTTGCGGAACCCGGAGATCTGGTCCGCCTTGTTCCCGAGGAAGTCCAGCGCCGCCGTCAGATGCCCCCGCGGGATGAAGTTCTGCGTCACGGCGATGGCCGGCTCCAGGTTGACCACCAGGTGCCACCAGCCCGACGGGACGTGCAGAATCTCGCCCGCCTCGCAGATGCCCTCGATGCAGCCGGGCGTGCGGCGCGCCTCAGCGTGGAACCCGAGCAGCCACTCGGCAATGCTGAGCGGCGACGTCACCTCGCTTTGGTCCTCCGACACGAAGACTCCCGGCGGCGGGGGCAGCTTCGTCGACGACGGGAACATGATCCAGTACTTGGACCCGCGCACGACTGCGTTCCAGGCACTGGTGGCGTTGGGGTCCTTGTGGAAGCTGCTTCCAGACCGTTCGGGCCCGACGATCAGCCACTGGCGGTCGGGGCGGTCGTCGCCGAGCACTGAGAAAAAATCCTCCCCGAAGCACGGGGGCGGCCAGTAGGCGGCGTCGGAGGCATCATTGGTCCGATCGGTCTGGAGGCCCATCTTGGAGACGAAGGCCCGGTCGAAGAGGTACAGGGGTCGCTCATCCATGTTGCTCTTCATGTAGTCGACGTAGGTGCGAAACGGCCAGTCGACGGACTCGGCGCGGAAGACGACGTCTCCGTAGTTCGACAGCAGCGAGTCGACGGTCCAGGTCTGGTAAATGGGCCATTCTTTCACAGGCTCCGTCAGGATGAAGGGGGTGTCCGTCCATTTCTCCTGGAACTCCTCCTGGGACATATTGGGCAGTCGGGCGATCTGGTTCTTGGCGGGGATACCGGCGACATAAGGGTCGATGGAAACGTGCGCACAGTGGAAGGGACGGTGTAGGGCGTCGGAATAGAGACTTGAGCAGTCAAGGATGCACACTCCCGACGACGGAAGGTTGAGATAGGTGGAGCGCCATGTTCCTCTCCAGGTAAATGACGGTGGAGGGGACCTGTATCCAGTCCTTTAGTCCATGTTTTTTTTTGTTTTGTTTTTCCCCTTCCTATATCATCCCCCCAGGAAAACTTACTCCACGAACAGAGCTTTCCACAGCTCCTCAGCTCTGGTAAAAGCATACAGCGCCTTACACGTCCGGCCAACCGACAGCAGATCGGACCCATTGAGCGACTCCAAGACATTCAAGATCAGCTCGTCGGGCAGGAGTCGAAACGTGCCAATGGCATGACGCAGGTTCTCCGCCGCCAGCAGGGCGTTCCCACTCGGCTTGACTCCCAGAGGATGACCCGGAATGGTATTCTGACTCGGCAAGTCTTGCACGCTGTCATTGGTATGCGACGTGTAGATGCTCCTCACCGCATCGGAGTCACGGTTGGTGGGGTCGAAGGACGTGATATCGGGCATTTTCATTCCTGCGCTGTCACTGTTCATTCGAAGGAATTCTGCAGGCACCAGCCAAATTATGTCAAATCCAGTGAATCATCCGATATGACTCTATTTCTCCGTCGTCAGCAGCTGACCGCAGAGTGACTCAACTGGAGATCCCAGAGGGAAGAAGTATGAGCCTCAGGTTGCCGAATGAGAAAACGAGGGCAAACCTGAGGCTGCCACTGATTGGCTGATGCCTGATCCAGCAGGCGGTGAGTGTCGGCTAGACTCAATAGCGCGACGAGAGGAAAATTTTCTGAGGAAAAAAAAAAGAGCAGAGGAAGAATCTTTGGGTCCAAGTCGGCTGCAACTTTTTTTTTTGCCCTTTTCCCCCTCCCCGCCTCATTCTTCTTTCCCACACTACATCTTCCTGTGGGATTCATTTTTCATCTCTCCCAACTCACCTCTACTTTTTACTACACACCTAGATCCAGACTCAAGTCGTGGTTCTAGTTTTTTTGATATTTTTTTATCGTTACTTGACGGTATGTTTCCGTGGCTTTTTTTTTTTCTTCCCTTTCTTTTCCCCTCTGCATTTTCTTGTTCCTGCCCCACTGTCGCTGGTCGCTAACAAAAATTTTATCTTGCAGTTCACTGTCCGATCACAGAGCAAGAGCCTGTGATCTTTTTATCTACTCGCAAATATGGCTGACAAGGGTTTGGAGGATGTCCCCGAGGGTAGGTCATCGTATTTTTCTTATCTTCCTTTTCTTTTACGGTGAAGATTTCGGTCCGTGGTGGTCGGATGTGGCGTCGGGGAGAAATCTGTGAGGGCAATATGGCCCAGTGAAGGGGAAAGAATATAGGAAAAGAAGGGAAAGCAAAAGGAAGAAAGAGGAAGAATGAACGAACGAAGTGAAGAAACAGAAGGGAAAAAGAATCATCATCATCAAAACAGACCATGCTAACGATCGCAACAGGACAGATCGAGTCCAACTACGATGAGGTCACCGACTCCTTCGATTCTATGGACTTGAAGTCCGAGCTGCTTCGCGGTAGGTTTCAACTGGATGTAATAGAATGGAGAATGAGAGGATGCTGATTCGTCTCAGGTGTCTACGCCTACGGTTTCGAGCGTCCGTCGGCTATCCAGCAGCGTGCCATCAAGCCCATCATCAACGGTAGGTTTACTCCTGACTACTGTTCTCTTCGAGAAAAGGGTCCTAATTCGTTCAGGCTCCGATGTCATCGCTCAGGCCCAGTCCGGTACTGGCAAGACCGCCACCTTCTCCATTGCCGCTCTGCAGAAGCTGGACGCCAGCCTGAACGCCACTCAGGCCCTGATCGTCGCTCCCACCCGTGAGTTGGCTCAGCAGATCCAGAAGGTCGTCATCGCCATCGGCGACTTCATGAACATCAAGTGCCACGCCTGTATCGGTGGTACCGCTGTCCGTGATGACATGAACGCCCTCCGTGACGGCCCCCAGGTCGTCGTCGGTACCCCCGGCCGTGTCCACGACATGATCCAGCGCCGTGTCCTGCGCACCGACCAGATGAAGATGTTCATCCTCGACGAGGCTGATGAGATGCTGTCGGTATGTTTCTCATTTTCTTTTCTCTATTTTGCTCTCGATGAATAGCGTGACTGACCCGTCCCTAGCGTGGTTTCACCGAGCAAATCTACGACATCTTCCAGCTGCTTCCCCAGTCCACCCAGGTCGTTCTGCTGTCCGCCACCATGCCCCAGGACGTCCTCGAGGTCACCACCAAGTTCATGCGCGACCCCATCCGTATCCTGGTCAAGAAGCAGGAACTTACCCTGGAAGGTATCAAGCAGTTCTACATCGCCGTCGAGAAGGAGGACTGGAAGCTTGACACCCTGTCCGATCTCTACGAGACCGTCACCATCACCCAGGCCGTCATCTTCTGCAACACCCGCCGCAAGGTCGACTGGCTCACCGACAAGCTGACTGCCCGTGACTTCACCGTCTCCGCCATGCACGGTGATATGGAGCAGTCCCAGCGTGACGTGATCATGAAGGAGTTCCGCTCCGGTTCCTCCCGTGTCCTGATCGCCACCGATCTGCTGGCCCGTGGTATCGATGTCCAGCAGGTCTCCCTGGTCATCAACTACGACCTGCCCGCCAACCGTGAGAACTACATTCACCGTATCGGTCGTGGTGGTCGTTTCGGTCGTAAGGGTGTCGCCATCAACTTCGTCACCGCTGACGACGTCCGCATGATGCGTGAGATTGAGCAGTTCTACAGCACCCAGATCGAGGAGATGCCCATGAACGTTGCTGGTACGTTTCACCTATCCCATATTACTTCTGAGATCGATACTAACGTTTCTAGACCTCATCTAAACTTTTTGAGTCACCTTATGTCTCGATGCGGATTACGATTGCAGTTGCCAATGATCCAAGGGTAAGCTGCGGTGGAGACGGCGTTAGAACATCGTTTTGCTTCTCTTGGCCGAGAATTTTACAAAAGTAGTGGCTTTCTGTATCTCCAGCATTTCCCGGCGGCTCTCAGGGCGAGCTCTGTAGGGTACTGCTGTTCATGGTTTCCTTTGTCTTTATTTTTACTACTTATGGAGATGCGACATGCCTGTTCGACTTATTGCTGTAATTCATGGTTTTTGAAATTACGTTTTCCTTTTTTTCCTTTTGCTACTCTTTCCCTCTTCTGATGATTTTTCTTTGCACTTACTCCGGTTGGTTAATGATGTCGCAACTTCATGCAATCCGGAGGTGGAGCGCGAAGAACAAAACCGAGTGCTGCTGCATCCTGGATGCGATGGCTTGCACTTGGAGGGAGGTCCTGTGTGACGTGGCTGTATAGCTTATAGACTGAAGGCAATACATTTACGATCTGTTGTCTTGTAGTTGTATCCTGGGTAGTCACACTTGATGACACCTTCCCATCCCATTCCTATCCCCTAGATCTACCTCATCCACTTTCCACCCCTCAACCAACCCACCTATCCAGTAAACAAAGTATATACAATGACAGCCCAACAACAAAACCCAAACACAAACCCATCCCGTCAATGGGACCCAACAGCCCCCTCCCTCCTCTGGGCCCACGAACTCCGCCGCGAAAACATCCACCTCATCAACCGGCTCGACGCCACGCACGCAGAGATCGCCTCCCTAAATTCCACCATGGCCGAGCTCCAGCGCACAACGGCCCATCTCGCAGAGCAGATCACCACCGTCGATAACCGCTACGAGGCCCGGCTGGACGGCTTGCGCGATGGCTTCACGCAGCGGATCAATTTCCTTGTTCAGCGCGTGGATGCGCTTGAGATGGAGAGGGCGAGTCTTAAGGGGAGGGTTGGGGTGTTGGAGGGGCGCTGTGTGGATCGAGACTCTTGGGGGTGTGGAGGTGGTAGGTCTTTCTCTTTCTCTCTGCCTCTGCCTCTATCTTTCTGAGAGTGTACCAATGCTGTTGCTGTGTGTAGCCATTGTTATGCGACGCTGTGATTCTCACTAACCCTACCCTGGTTATTTACTGGGTAGTAGTACTACAAAGGCAGAGAGATCCACACAGGCGCAACTCCCAGCAAGAGGCGTCCTCAGATTCAAACACAAACTCAAACACAGACCCAGACAAAGACGAAGGCGAAGACACAGTTCTTGTCCCCGACTCTTTCCCTCCAGACAAGCGCCAGCCAGACACTAATCAGCAACAAGACTCCAACGGATACGGTTACCTATCAGCGCATCCCCAACTCACACCAGATCCTCCTACTCCTAGTCCTATCACCACCGCTACTACTGCTACATCTACAGGGACGATCGCCACCCGTGACAGCCCCAGCCCATCCAGTATAGCAGTCGTGTCAGACCAGCCGCCAGCAATGCGACTCCAACAAGGTAGTAGAACCTTAGAGGCGTACATTCGTTTTGGGGAGAGTCTGCGCGCGCAGCTGGAGCCGTGCAAGCGCGAGGGGGATATCGTGGAGCGGTTTGTGGCGGGATTGAACGATGAGAGTGTTCGAGGGCGTGTGGAGAGGAGGATGGAGTGTGTGGGGTGGATGTGGGGAAGAATGGTGGGTGTTTTGAGGCAGGTTGATGGTAGTGCTGCTATTGTTGAGGAGAGTGATGGGGGTGCTGCTGCTGCTGCTGCTGCTGCTGCTGCTGCTGCTGCTGCCCTGACTGCTGGTGTGGATAATGGAGGGGAGAGAGGTAAGGGTAGACGAGGCAAGAGGAGGCGCATTTCTATTGTCTCTGCCGATGAGGAGGATTTGTTGCAGATGGCTGGGGCACATGTTGGGTAGGTGATAGGTAGGTAGGTATTACCATGTTCCTATGGCAGTGTCTATAACAGCAGGATCAGCGTCTATGGACATAATCTAACTTCTTGTATGTGTATGTTGATATACAGTGACAAAAAAAGGAAGGAAAACTACGTCTCACTATAGAAATACCGCCCCTCCCGATCCTGAACCTCAACCTCAATCCTCCCCTCCTCAATCTCCTTCCCTCCCACCTCAATCGACGCCCGCATAACATCCCCCGCCTTAACCTCTCCCACCCCCTTAGGCGTCCCCGTAAGCACAATATCATCCTTCTCGAGCGTCATCACGCGCGAGATCTCCGCCAGCAGGCGCGGAATCCGATAGAGCATCAGACCAGTCGAGTCCGCCTGGCGCGCCTGCTCCCCGATGCTGAGGCGCAAGAAGGCATCGTGCGGGTTCGGGATGCGCGATTTCGGAATCTCGTTCGACACCGGCAGGAAGGTGTCGAAGCCCTTTGCGATCGACCACGGCAGGCCCTTCTTTTTGGCTTCGTCTTGCACGTTGCGCGCTGTCATGTCGATTGAGACGAGGTAGCCTTTTCAATAGTTATATTAGCATTGTCGTGTACATATGCAAGCCTATAAATGTATGTGGGGGCGGGACGGGGGGAGGGGAAATACTTCGAATCGCATCCATTGCGCCCTTCTCGTCATTCGGGTCCAGATCCCGAACGGTGCGGCCCATGACGAGCGCCAATTCCACCTCGTAGTGGAGCTTGGTGCCGCGCGGGCGCAGCACGGGCCCTTCGTTCGGACAGAGGATCGAGGAGGCGGGCTTGAGGAAGAAGAAGGGCTGTTTGGGCTTGGTGTTGTTCAGCTCGGCGATGTGGTCACTGCATTCGGTCTGTTAGTTCCTTCTTCTTTTTCTTCTTCTGTTTGCTGAACCGAGGGTAATTGAAAGGAAAGGGACGTACGCATAGTTGCGACCGATGCAGATGACTTTTCTGCAATTAGCTTTTATTGCGCTGGCCATGGTGGAGGTGTGTCTGGGAGAATTGACGGAGATGAGGAGGAGAAGAGGGGAAAGAGGATATAAAAGGTCATGAAGTGTTCGGGCGGGAAAGCCGACGTGCGGAGACGGCCGCAATCTCCGAGACTCGGCGGTTGCATGGGGAATGGTCGCTTTGTGGGGAGTGTGGGGGATCTTATGTCGCATGTAGCATTGGTCTTGTTTTCTTTCTTTGGTATTTTAGATTATAGAGAATGTTTTGTGATTGAGGAGATTGATAAGTATATTGCGACTGCGACTGCTGCAGGCAGTGAAAGCCGCGCCAAGCCCGATCAGCGAAACTCCGAGCGACCTTCATCTTCCTCTCCCATTCTTCCTCTCTCTTCCCCCTCTCCTCCTCTCCATCTTCAACTCAATCACCATGCAAGTCGCACAGATTCTTTCTGATCTAACATCCCTTCAAGTTTGTGTAAGTGTCCCCTCAACCCGAGTGAGCAACTCTCAAACTAACCAGCCCAGGATCATCACGACGCCCTCGCCCTCGTCACCGTCAACGACAGGATTCCCCGCGCCCACGCCGCAGAAGAGATCGCATCCCCGGCGAAATCTGCATCCATCGACCCCGCGAGACAGACGGTTCACGATGACCTCCGTCGTGCCACGGAGCTGGTAGAGTTACACTACGAGATCAAGGCGCGCCATGCGGATGGGATGGTGGACGACGACCTTGCGAGGGCAAGGGCCGAGGTGGATCGCGTGTTGATGGAAATGGAGGAGGATGCTTGGTAGGAGTTTCAAGCTGCGACGAGGTATGATATAAACATGAGATTATGAGAGGGAACTGGCGGGCATCTTATGGCATATGGTGGTGTTGGGGTACGGCGTACGGGATCCGAACGGACGGATGGGATGTTATATGTATACTACTGGTTCAAAACTGGACTGAACCTTACTGTATTGATCTTGGTTTTATTATCTCTGTGTTTCTCTTGGGAAACTACCTACGATCTATCATAGTTATGATGTATGCAATGACGTCCTCAGGCACCCTACGCCAAGACGCAAGGCGGTGAGCCTATCTTGCTCGTCACGAATCATGATCGATTTATCGTCACTTGAGCTTCACTCCTCCATTCCTCTTTCTCTCCCGAGTCTTCTCCTGTCTCCCGACTCTGTTGCACTCACCTGCATCATGGCCACAAGCGTGGATGCGAAGCTGCTGAGGCAGACCAAGTTCCCGCCCGAATTCAGTCGGAAGGTGGACATGACCAAGGTCAACATTGAGGTCATGAAAAAGTAAGTGACGCCCACTCCTTGCCCGGCCTCCTTCCCCTGTCGCTGACCCCGTCCGTATAGATGGATTGCAGGAAAGATATCTGAGATTCTGGGCAACGAGGATGACGTTGTCATTGAGCTGTGCTTCAACCTCCTCGAGGGCACCCGCTACGTACGTGCCAATCTACCGCGGGGCGGAAACAAGGGAAATGGGAACGACTGCTAATCTGATTGTCTGAGCAGCCCGATATCAAATCGCTACAGATCCAACTCACAGGGTTCTTGGACAAGGATACGGCCAACTTTTGCAAGGAACTCTGGTCGCTCTGTCTGAGTGGTCAAGAGAATCCCCAGGGTGTTCCCAAGGAGTTGTTGGAGGCAAAGAAACTCGAGCTCATTCAGGAAAAGGTCCGTCCTGGTCTCTTATCGTGCTCGTGTCAGACGCGGCATTCACTGACAGCTCTCAGATCGAGGCAGAGAAGGCGGCCGAGCAAGCGCGACGACAGAAAGAACAAGAGCAACGGCGGGAGCGGGAAATGGAAGAGCTTCGGCGGCGCGACCGTTCGGATCGAGGGCGTGGAGGAAGAAGAGGTGGGCGCGGGGGTGGGCGCGACTTCGATCGTCGTCCATCGCCCCCCCGACGACGTAGTCGGGATCGATTTCGCGATGCGCCGCCGTCCCGACGCGACTTCGACTCATACGTACCATCGCGGCGAAGCCGACGCCCCAGCCGCTCCCGATCTCGCTCCATCTCTTCGTCACGATCCCCTCCCCCTCGTCGCCAACAACGCTATTCCAGCAGGGACCGGGACCGGCGCCGCCGCCGTCGGTCGGCCAGCGGGTCGTTCTCCCCGGAACGCCGGCGGTCCGCCCCCCGGCGACGCGGCAGCCCGGACTATGGCGATCGAGTGCGGTCTTCTTCCCGCAGCGGTTCCTCGCGCTCACGCAGTCCCAGAAGAGATCGCAGGAGATCCCGATCGGTCTCGTCGCGCAGCTCATCCCGTTCACCGCCCCCGCCTGCTTCCCGGCGCCGAAGAAGGGGCTCTTCGGCCTCGGATGATGATCGGGGCGCTCCGCGACGGAGAGGATCCTCGCCTCACCATTCCTCACGCGCACATAAAAGAGAATCGTCAGCTGATGTTGCAAAGGTCCGCAAGACCCGTGATGATCGCCGCTTGAGCCGTAGCCGCAGTCGCAGTCGCAGCCGGGGCCGGGGCCGGAGCCCGACGAGGAGTATCAGCAGCAGCCGCAGTCGAAGCCCCAGACGTCATGACTCGCGTAGCCGCAGCCGCAGTCGCAGTCGCAGTCGCAGTCGCAGCCGCGGCGAAGGCCGAAAGCGGCGTCGCTCAATCCCCAGATATGCGCCCGCCGCGCGCCGTCGGCGCGACTCGTCCTCGGTGTCAGCCCGCGACGAGAAGCGGCCGCGGATGCGAGAAGCAGATTCCGAGGCCGCGCCGGCACACAGGAGATCCGCAAGCCCAGCCGACAAGGCTCCCCCAAGCGACCACGACATCAAGGATGCAGCTCCCGAGGTGGGTGAATCACTCTAAGTACGTTTGGATATCTGGCAAGGGGAGAGAAAAAGAAAGGGAGATAAAGCTCGATCTGAACAATGAGTCTAATACGATGTCTGTCTATCTATCTTGTCTGTCTTTTTATATCACTGTCCATCCATCCTACAATTGCTGTTGCTATTGGATCGATTGATTGATCTTTCTGACGCCTGGGGCTTCGGCTAACGACGTACCAAACGCATAGTCCACATCCGCTGCTCATCGGTCGGCCGCCGCGCGCATCTCGACCACCGCGCTACGCGAGAAAATCCTCCGCGAACAGCTGGTCGCCCGGCGACGGTCGTCGAGGGCAGAAAGGTAGGTTGGTTGGTTGCCACGAAGATTAGGGGGGTGGGGGGGGAGCAACCGTGTGAGTCCAGTCGTAAGTCTGCGGGATTTGCGCAGGTTGGCCACGTTCAAAGCATTAGATAGCTACAATATGACTACGATCATCATGTTCTGCATAATATGTACATGGGAGATAGTATTCCATCAAGATTTAGTAGGATGAATCCGAGTACCTAGCAAGGTCCAGACTCCAGACCGGTAGATCATAGATAAATATATAAATCTATAAACAGAGAGATAGATAGACATGTGATATATAAACCACTATTCATTTTGGCCAAACGGGAGCCCTATTTCTCAGATAGACAAAACAAACACCACGCCACGAATACTAACGCCACGCACATAGCAGGATCAACGAACGAACCCATCAACCCGGACAATTAATATACCCAAGACAGCTAATCCTCCCAAAAGAACCAAACCCCAGTACAAGAAGAACGCCAGATATGTATATCATCTGAGAACCTTATTCTGACCTCCTCTTGCATTCTTTACAATGCATATGAGGCCTAGATAGTGATTGTATACACACTGATGACCATCGCAGCCGTTAAAACCAAGGATGACACGGTTCAACACCTAGATAACAACACCCTTCCCCACCAGAAGCAAACAACCATTTTTTTAGATAAACCTTATTATTATTATTATTATTATCATTGAAGACTAAATAAATCACATGCCCAGCCGTCATGATGTCACGCAATTTCCCACCGTCGCTCTCTTCCGAGTCCTCCCCCTGTCAATCGCGTGGCTGGGGCCCCTGTCCGTGGCTTATTGGGATCGGCTGGGTTGTTGTTGGACGCGGGTCGTTGTTTCTTCCTTTTTTTCTCTCTTTCCCCGTTTTTATTTTATTTTTATTTTTTCATTTATGATTATTATAGTTGCCTAAGTTGTGGCCGAGGTTAGTAATACTACTCTTGTCTACTTAGTTATTATTATAGTAATCTTGTAGTGTTAACTGTATATCATCAATGTAAAATTCGTCATAATACTCTACAAAATCAAGAGAACAAAGTATGTGCCTGACAGTAATACCATGTACATGATCAAGATATAGAAGGAATGTACTCCATTGAAGGGAATCAAAAACGCGTTTCAACGAAAAGAAAATGTAAAAGGAAGAGAGAAAAATGGCCAAGGCAACATCAGAAGTCAAAATCAATAACCAAAACTAAATAAACAAAAATAAGGGTAGCATCCTTCCTGGCTAGTATACCGCTACATGTGTCCGATGTAATCCTCTTTCCCAGCCAGCGGTGTCCATCCGTTCGTGATCCCCTCTACTGGCCCCCGGTCGAAACCACACATGCCCAGAGAAGAATTTTAGAATTGAAATTAGGTATGTACAGGTATCTTCACCGTTGCTGCCATGGCGATCGTCGCGGAAAATGCTAGACTCCCTTACTGGGGCGGGCAGGAAGCGACGCTGACGGTCGTCGTCATGGTGACCACCTTGCGGGGCTTGCCGTTGGGCGCGGGGGTGACCTGGGGCGAGTCGCTGTTGGTAGCGACGGGGATCACAGCCTCCGAGGTGATGGTCTCGCAGGGGGTGCTGCTGGCAGCGGGGGCCTCGGTCGAGGTGGCCACGGGGACAATGGTCTCCGAGGTGAAGGTCTCACAGGGAGTGCTGCTGGCGGCGGGAGAAGACTGGGTCGGGGCAACAGCGGGAGCCGAGGGGGTCTCGGTGCTGGTAGCGATGGGGACCACAGTCTCCGAGATGAAGGTCTCACAGGGAGTGCTGCTGGCCTCGGGGGCAGCAGAGGAAGCGGGGGACTCGGTAGAGGTGGTGACGGGCACCACGGTCTCCGAGGTGAAGGTCTCACAAGGAGTGCTGCTGGCCTCGGGGGCGGCGGAGGAGGGAGAGGAGGGGTGAGGCACAACAGGCGCGGAGGAGTGAGGGGAGCTCACGGTCGAGGTGGCCACAGGCACAATCGTCTCGGAGGTGATGGTGTCGCAGGGGGTGCTGGAGGCCGCGGCGGACGAGCTTTCGGTAGGCTGAACAGCGGGAGCCGAAGGGGACTCGGTGTGAGTGGCCACGGGAACGACGGTTTCCGAGGTCAGGGTCTCGCAGGGGGTGCTGCTCGCCTCAGGAGCGGGAGAAGCGGGCGACTCGGCGGGGGCGCTCGGGGCCGGGGCGGAGCTGCTGGTGGCAGGAGCCTCAGGAGCCTCGGTGGAGGTAGTCACGGGCACGAC